>JARHVA010001306.1:857500-952500 GCA_037957365.1 Torreya grandis | reverse complement strand
CATCTAATTAAAGGTTTGCATGTTTCATCCTAGTGATGTATCTAAAGCCATACCAAGGGCATGTCTAGATGACAAAAAGAGTTGATCAAATGAAGACTTTTTAATAATGTGTGTGAATGCTCCTTTCCAACACCATCACTTTCATAATCTACCAGGTTGACACCTTAGTAAGTTGAATAAAAATGTGCAAAAGGTTTGTGTTTTGGATGCGATATCAAATGGAGAAAAGGACATTGATGTGATAAAAAAATCTATTTTACATTTAAGGTGCCAATGAGGAGGAACAATAAGATGAGACTTTAGGGTAAGGTTTTTAAGAACTTGAGGATACATTTTAAGATTCTCAACCTTCTATTTCTTTTCATGCACTTTCAGGCATTAACACTTTTCAAACTCTTAAGGTGGTCAGTTTCTTGAAGAAAAATAAAGTGAATATGTTAATCAACTCTAGGAGTACATATAACTTCATTAATAGTAATTTGACTACTTATTTTAATTGTTTCATTTATATAGCTTAAGAATTTTAATTCATGATTATATCTGGTGGTACAATCACTTATTTTGAAAAATGCCATAGCATTAAGTTTGCTATGAGAGACTACTTGCTAGATTCCCATATGTACATTGGGAGTGCAATGGATCACCACTTTAGGCAATATTGAGATGAATTTATATAAACTATTCATGAGGTTGTTTTGATTTATGTGGTTTATGTGTTAAATCTCTATAACTGGTTAGTTCCCATCAAATGATGAAGATTCTTAGAAAATGTGTAGAAATATTTTTGGCACACTTTTTTTCCAGAGAGATTCAACCAACAAAGGAGTCTACCCATACTAATTTACAAAGGGTGATGGATGACCATTATTTTATTTTTGGTGACATGTCAAAAGGACTTGCTATAAGTCACACACATGATCATGCCATTAGGCACATTCTAGGAAGTATACCACACAGCATCAGATCTTACAGGTATCCTTATGCCTAGAAGAGTGAAATTGAAAAGATAGTATAGGATATGTTAGAGGTAGGAATCATCTGACACATTCAAATCAAATATTCCTACCTAGTGGTCATGATGTGGAAGAAGGATTATAGTTGGAGGATGTACTCATATTATATATAATTCAATAAGTACACCACCAAGGATAAGTTTCCTATTCCAATAATTGATGATTTATTAGATACACTGCATGGTGTTATTTATTTTATCAAGTTAGACTTTCATTATGGGTATCATCAAATTCACATCCATGATGAGGACATACCTAAAATATCTTTTAGAACTCATAAAGGCCATTATAAATTTATGGTCATGCCTTTTTGCCTCACAAATGCACCATCTAGATTTCTGAATTTGATGAATATTGTTTTTAGGACATTTTTGAGAAAATCTATATTAGTGGTTTTTGATGATATCCTCATCTACAACAAAAATTGGGAAGATGATTTGAAGCATGTGGATTAGGTAATTTTAGTTATGAAAGAACATTAACTTTATGCTTAACCTTCTAAATGTGCTTTTGGTGTCTAAGAAGTGGAGTACCTAGGTCATATTTTTTCATATGAAGGAGTGAAAGTTGATCCTAAAAAACTCCAAATGATAATCGAGTGGTAGGTTCCCAATACCCTCAAGAACCTTCGATAATTCTTAGGGCTAATTGATTACTATCAGCTCTTTTTTGAAGATTCCTTCCATTGGACTGATTTAGATACTAAAGCATTTGAGTAGTTGAAAATGGCTATGTGCACAACTCCAATTTTGGCTACTCATGATTTTTTAAAAACTTTTGTTATCGAGTATGATGAATTAGGATATGGTATGGGGGTTGTACACATGAAATAAGTTAGACCAATGAAGTTTAAAAGTCACTAAATGAAGGGGGAAATAGGCTTAAACTAATATATGATAAAGAGATGATGGGTATTCTACATGTAGTGAAATAATGGAGACCTTATCTAATGGATTGTCATTTTTAGGTAAAGTTTGATAATGATTGCCTCAAATAATTTTTTGAGTAGTGATTTTCATATGAAAAATAATATAAATTGGTGACTAAAATATTATGATCTGATTTTCAAATAGTATATAAGAAATAAAATATAATGTGGTGACACATGCCCTCTCTCGATGGGATTAATTAATTGAGGCATTATTACGCACCATGATCATGTGCAAAGCATATTGGCTAAAGGAAGCAATATATAAATGGGATCATGATAGTGATACTAGGGATTTGATTCAAAATATTCATCAAGGTTATGATGAATCTAAAAAATTTACATGGAAGAAAAACACATTACATGGTATAAAGATAAATTATACCTTTGTAAGCATTCTCTCCTCAAACATAAAATTATTGAGGAACTTCATGCCTCTTCACTTGAAGGTCATTCTGTATTTTTGAAAACATATCATTGAATCAAAAATGATTTATTTTGGTAGTTAATCAAGGGGGATGTCAATAAATATGTGGCTGAATGTATGGTATGTCAATAAAAAAAATGTGAAATCATTAAGACCCTAGGTCTTTTGCAACCTTTATCCATTCCTAGCCAACATTGGGAGGATATTTCCATGGATTTCATTATGAGATTACCATGGTCTAAGGGTAAAATTTGTATCATTGTAGTTGTGGATTGACTTACCAAGTATGATAATTTTTGTTCCTTATCATATTCATTTGTTTCCAATATAATAGTTTATGTTTTTCTTATTATAGTTCAGAAATTGCACAATATTCCAAAGGTCATTGTAAGTAACTGAGATCCCATATTTACTAGTAATTTTTGGACTAAATTATTTAAATTTCTGGGCACCTATTTGGATCATAATTCATCCTATCATTCATAATCTGATGGAAAAATAGATGTAATCAACAAATGTCTAAAAGGGTGTCTTCATTATTTTATTTTTGACAAACAAGACAAATGGGTTCATTGGCTGTCACTTGATGAATGGTGGTATAACACTTATTTTCACACTTCTTCCAAAATGTCTCCCTTTATGGCATTGTATGGGTGTCACCTCCCATCCATAAATTTAACTTTGAAAGTTCATCCTAAGGTTTAATCTATTTAGGAAAACATTCACCACTAACATTGGGTTCTAGTTAGTTTGTAAGAGAATTTAGAAATGGTACAAAATAAAATGAAACAACAAGTGGATCAACACTGTAGTGAGTGGAATTTTGTCATAGGTCATTGGTTCTTTGTGTATTTTATCCATATATGCTAATTTATCTAAAGTAGTAGAAACAGGATAATAAGCTAGAATTACCTCCACCCATTCATAGTGTGGTTTACAAGCTAGAATTACCTCCACCCACTCGTATACATCTGGTATTCCATTTATCATAACTGAAGAAGGAAATTTGAAATAGAGTTTCTACTCATAATAAGTTAACTGAATTTGATGAATAAGGTTAAGTCATTCTGGACCCTAAATATATCCTTTATACATGTATTAAGCAATTGTGAACTAGAGCCATTAAGGAGTATTTAATCAAATTGAAGAACTTGGATTCTAAATATGCAATATGGGAGGATAAAGCAATCCTACAACAACATCCTAGTATGATTAAAAATTAAGGATGATATTTTGTTGAAGGAAAGGGGCATTCTACATCCTTAAACTATAGTGCATATAGGGATATGTGTAGTTGACTTATAACTTACACACCTTCATATTATCTTGTTGCATTTATCTATGTTCTTAATATGGTCGACCTATCAATTTGAGCTAGGCTATGTAGAGTATATATAAGAGGTAATTGTTAGTATTCTATCATCATATTGCGAATTCCATTCTTATTAAATTATAATAGAGGTTTCCCACTAGAAGCAACTCAGTCATAATATTCAAGTATTATGTTCTTTCAGTAATTAGTGTTTGGGATATGTTTATTCTTCTCTTAATTCTATGATATGTAATTATATTATTGTGAATCATCTAAGTAATTTCATTACATGGTCTCATGAATTTGATTTGATCTCAAGGATCCCTCTATCAATGAGCATTTCCTACATAGCCAATAATTGAAAGAGGGCCTCCAATATATGTAGATCTCTCCTAGGTATTAGTTGTGTGTGCACAAGGGTGAAATATGCTATATACAAGGGTATGCAATGATCTAGCATGTAACTTGACAAAAATTACTCATGGGATACTCTTTGAATCCTTCAGGCCTGTAATATGACTATTTCTATGATTGATATAAAATAGAGAAGAATAGGGAAGTTTTGAATACTTCAAAAGTGATTTATAAGATGTGTGCTTGGTAACCTTTTAAATATAACTTGGTGATAATGAATGGACTTTGTTTTACATATATGCCACACCTTTTGAAAATATCTCACAAAAGGGTTGGATGAAACAAATGGGCCAACCCATATGATTTGAAAGATTTAAAAATTATGTCTTTTGAGGTATGGACACTAGATAAGAATTTGAACACTTGTGTCAATGAAAGTATCCCTATATGATCTATGCAAGTGTCCGATAGAATAGAAAGTTGCTAAGAATCTAAAACTCATAATGAAAGATATATTCTAGGTTTTAAGTTTTCTATATTATACAAGAGATCTGGGTCATAATAATGATAGGGTAAGACCAAAATATAAGTATTTATCATAGTGAGATTCTGAATGTGAGCCTCTTGGTAGCATGAAGGTCTAGAACTAAAAGGTACATCCCTAATACTATTTATCAAGTATACAAGATTGAGATGCTATATAAATCATATTTTGGTATCAAAATGTATATATTTTATAATTTCTTTTTTATGCTCTACTTTTAAATGCATGCCTTCACTATCTACTTGTAAAATACAAATGCACCTTAAAATGGGGGAAATGGTAGTAACTAGGAATAACCTGATGGCCTTATTTTATGTTAATTTATGTTGGTTTATAATACTTATTTAGTATGGCTATTTTTTTTCCTAAATTGGTTAACAAAGACCATCTTGTTGAATTATAACCTTCTAAAATCTCCTTAATTGTATATTCCCTATCTTATCATAGCTTTATCCTATATTTTAAATCCCATATAAATAAAATGTACTTGTGTCCTCATATTTCCCACTTTTTACGTCATACTCATTGGAATCCCACATAAGTGCTAATATTGTTAAATTTGAATTCAAATATTACTTGTAACAAACAAGTATTCTACTCCATTTGAAAATAAATAAATTGTTAGAGTATTTATCATTTTTTAAAAATAGTATTCTATTGTAAAGCACTATTTGAGCTCTTGCTGAATTTATTCATCTTATACAATTTTTATTTATTAATAAATTATATTATATTTGTGAGGTCTAAAATTTAGATGGTTAGTTAGTTCAATTTATTAATCGCTAACCCTAACACAACGCTGAATTTTTTTCCTTATGCACATTTAGGCTTGTACATGTTAAAACATAAAAAGTGAGGAGTAGGAAAGTGAAGGGTGGGAGCATGCACAATAAATCCAAAGTTTATATTTTTAGTTTTATAAACTTGGCTGGGAATGACAATTGATCATGGAACCTGATTAGGAATGGAAGGCGATATTGACACTTTACAAGGAATGGAATGTAATCCTGTCATCTTTCAAGAGTGACATGTGGTCTTGACATCTTTTAGAAGCACTGAGGGTGGTGTTCGAAACATCGGTTACACATCATAGAAAGACCTATAGGTGAATTGTGTGACAGATCTATCAATATATTTTCAAACTGAATTATAGAAACTAAATATTCTACAATGTTATATTCAATATATACCTTCTTGGTCCTATTTATTTATTTTATTAATCGAATTTGAGATATTAATTATGCTTATTGTATTATACATGTATTATGGTGCATAATTAAGAATAATTTATTCATGATTATACATTTATGTGTTCTTAGAATACATCAATATGGCTATATAACTTTAAAAATAGATTAACAAGTCTCGAATCATCGATCACAGGGTAAAAGATTCATTGTTTATTAGCAACAAAAAATGATTTATGTAAAGGGTGTCTCTTTTATTATTTTAAAAAAAATGATGAGATCAAAGAACATTTAATTTATATTAATAAATTTTGAATTAATGTGATGACTAACTCTATTTCAATAAAATAAAGGGTTTTAATCCAATTAGTATGAATGATGGGATGTCAAAAATATTACACCATATATTAAAATACAAATCTTAAAAAATATTTTAATTACATAAATGAAATTAAAATATTAATTTTATATAAATTTGATAAAATAAATACTCCTTAATATTAAAAAATTAATTTATTATTTAATAATTAAAAAAATTAAACCCAAAAAAAATCTTTTCATTTCATATTATTTTGAATGTGTGAATAAACCAGCCTTCACTATATCATGTCTATTCTATAAAGTAAAATTAAGAGTTCAAATTCACTTAGAAGTCGAGTTGTGTTGTGTTAGCCCACATCTAACAATATAAACAATCTTCTTATGGGCTGCCTAAAAACTCTGTGTAGACTTCTACACAAATGATTATATAGGATATAATATCATGATTATTTTAACATGTACGTTGTCAATAATATGAGGCTAAAATTTATGTATATAAAATGTGGTTTAACATTTTAAGGCAATAGAGATTACATTTGATGGCCGTGTGAATGTTATTTTTGGCATTTGGCTGTAAAATATAATTAAATTTTTTCAAAGATTGTATTAAATAAGAGAAAATTTTGATTTATCGTTTATGTATATGTATTAATGAGAATGTGAATATGAATAAAGCAGTCTAATTTTTTTTAAGAAGAAAATATTGAATGAATGATCATCCTGTATATTTTTATGTTACTGTTAGGAACCATCAAATTTAAGGAGTAACATAATCACGTCTGTACTATTTCTAAAAGGATATGATAAACAAATAGTTGGCAATGAGAAATAGATGGAGTGGTTAAATGCATTTCACATTATAATTTCATGATAGTTATAGCCAATTATATATATATATATACACACACACGAGCGAAGGCAATTAAATCCAGCCACTGTAGTCTGGTTTTAGCATTGTTATCGTTATAGCATTGCCAACAATTTCATTTTTGGGGATTTATTATATATATTCAGTGGAATTTCAAGCCAAATACCCTACAGCAGATTTAGGCTAATGATGCATTTGTCACAGTGTTTTTTATTTCTTCTGTGAATTTTCTTGACTTTGAGACCGACAGCAATCAGTTAAAATGATTGTTGATACTTATTCTCACCAACTACACTCTAAAAGTGCTGCTAGATTTTTATTAAAACATCCCTAACTCTTCATAAATATTATGTGTTGTGTTTTTATCAACTTCTCCAACATTTTTACTGCATTTTTTAAAAATTGCATTGTTGTTTGCAAGTGGATCGTTTATAATATAACACTAAATTTGACTCTGTACCATCGCTTTCAACATTTTTCGTGCATTTTTTTTAAGGACGGTTATCTATTCAGCATTGTCGTTCCAATGCTAATTTAATTAATAATACAAAAAAGTAAAGATTTTATATATATTTCGAGGGTTTGCCTTTCCTGGTACGATGATTGTATTTTATACACTAGTTAAATACTTTACTCCCAAGAATTTTGGTATAATTTTTAAGATTTTGCATTTTCGAAAGTGTATATAAATTAAATATGTTATCCACACATTCAATATCGATGGCCTCATAAAAGTTAGGCATGCATGTGTAAGATATAATGTTGTACAAAAAATTATAATTAAATATAAAGATTGTTTATCACATTGGTTGAGTGTCTGTTAATTAGAGATTAAAATTTAAAAACTTATATTTTTGGAGTTTTTTTTTACTTTAACGAGATTTTGTTAAGAAGAGAGTGAGTTATGGTAGAACAAAACATAAAAATGATGAGACATTCAGTTAAAAAACATTCAAACCATAATTAAAAAATGAAAGACTAACTAATTCTCATACATACATACATACATATATACATACATACATACATAACGCCACACATATAAGCATTCACATTACATTATTCTTTAAAAGATGAATTTTTATATCAAATACATTCTGTATAGACAAGTTATCTACACCATTGTGGTGAAACTCTTCTTCAAAATCATTGTGTTACGTAATAATAAGATATATTTGTTAAATAGATAATAAGAGTTTCCTCTATATATACAACTCTTTCTTTCTATTTTCTGTTAAAGTTTTTATAGAAAGATTTATGCAAATTTGTTGTGTTCTATTAATTTCATTGCATTACATTAATATGGTGTATACATTATAATTATAATTTACTAGGGTTAGTATTGGCTTACCCATTTTAGTGATACATATCAGTGCTCTTATAGTTTGATGGGTAGTAACCCAATTATTGCTTTTTCATTTTGTGGTACCGTACAATTTCTTTCGTGTGAATGATATGGAATTTACAGAAGATTAATTTAAAAAAATAAATAAATAATTAGGTTGTTTTTACCATGGATTTGGTGTCACTGGACACTTTTTTTTTTACTGAAGTTTTACTATTTATATAATGAGTCACTGGTGTCACTGGAGACTGAAGTTTTTTACATAGAGTAGTCAATGCATAGTCAACAAGGAAAGCTTGGTCACGACAAGTGGAAAAATACCGTGATTTCCTAACAAAATTCATTTTCTTAATTTTGTGATATTTAAAATTTTGAAATTTGTATAATTTAAAATGAAAATTAAAATTGAATACTTAGAATTTTAAATTTTCATAAAAGAAATTTCATATAGACTTTATTTGAATCCATTTTTGAACTATTGAAAATGTATAGATTGAGAAAGTTTAAGGAAATTTCTTTAAAATATACTCACTTTAATAATATGTAAACACTTTATAAGACAATGAAAATAGGAAAATATGGAATGTATATTGATCAATAAAAGAATTGTAAAATTACTTTAATCAATTCGATTGATAAACAAGATATAAACTTTTGTATTTATAAGAAATTTTTAAAAATAGTTAATGAAAAATAAAGAACTTTTAACATTATAAAGTAGATTTATACACCATATCTTGTGCATGAATCACATAATTAATTGTTGTAAGATATTACACATAATTTTATTATTTATATTTATTTTATTTAAGTGAGACTTAATTATTTCTTAATATGTGCACGAATAATATATAAACTAGTAAATAATGACAATATTTAGTTTAATATGAACACATTAACACCCCACCTTAAGTGTAATTTAGGGATGGAAAAAAAATGAAATCTTTTGAAAATAGATATCAACAATTAGACCTAATTAGCTACCCATGATTAAGAAATGTTATCTTGAAAAAAATGAAATGCATTTAAAGTGTCTCTAGAAAACTAGTAAAATTACATAAGTCATCAAAGGTGTTGAGATATGCTATAATGTGTCCCAAGAAAGTAGTACAACACTCAATTACTACACAAACATGTTGAAAGAGGATGGGTTGATCCATCACTTAATAGAGGTGCACTAAATGGATTACATCCATCCAAAAGAGTGAACTAGATTGGCTTATCTTCTATTGAAGAAAGATCAGTATATGGGCTAATCTATCACACATAAAATTTCATGGGTGGGCTAATCCGTCATAGAAGAGAGTGAAAGTGAATGGTCTCCTAGTGAAGAACTAAAAAAACATTATATGACTGGTTTAAATCAATTGTCGAACACTAAAGAACTGACAAATGCTAAAATGCCAGATGGTAATATTATCATGTGAAGTGTTGAAAATATAAAAGAGTTCACAAAATAAATGACATCTAAAAAACAAATTCAAAATGTATATGTTGAAATTTACCAAAGAAATCTACACACACTACTTAAAGAAAAGAGTATAACCACACACACTCCCCCATAATATTGAATGATTGTAGTGAATGCAAGTATATTTATGAATGGTCAAAAACCACTATTCAAACATGTAATAATTGATATGGTATGAGAATATAATAAAAAAAATTACAACAAATATTTAAAATAACTATCAAGATGTCCAAAAGTGCACAAAAATATTCTCAAAAACATAACTAAAATCTATCAAAGATAACACAATTGGTGCTAGGAGATCTTGTACATGAAATTTAGAAAAACCAAAAAAAATAAACACTAGGTAAAAAAAAATATCCCTATAGGAAGACTTCCAATATACTGAAAAAGGCTATTATCAATATGATATTTTATCCAGAAAGGGACTATAAATTCAATTTCATTTGAAGTCAACCTTAGTGTTTTAAACACATTCAATAATAACTTGGTTGATGCCTATGAATTCAATCTCATTTGGAGTCAGCTGATATAAGGATAGTTATTTTTTAACCCTTTATGATGCCCTTTAATAACTTATAGTAAAATTTTAACTCTATCCTTGGTTTTTTTTTTTTTTTTTTTTTAGCAGGTTATTTCTTTTGATAATCTCAAAAATGGACATAATGTTACTATAGGAAATTATGAAGATTTTATGAATGTTGTAATTATATATCTAAGATATAATGGTGTTACTTTGCTTATAATTAGTTAGATAAATTCATTTTGATTAAGATGTTTGTTGTGAGTTAACCACAATTTAATTATGAGATTATTTTGTACACTTTTAAAGAGGATGAAATAAGATGGTAACCTAAGTCGGACTCAATGTATAATGGTTTAGAACCTTTAAATGTTAATTAGTATTGTGGGAGAGTGGAATTGTAATGATCTCCATCACAAAACAAGAACATGGTTATATTGTGTTATATTATAATGGAAAAAATTATATGTTGTATGAAATATGATAAACCTCCAAGAATTTGGGATTTTTTTTTTCCCATATAAACCTATATCATATTAAGTATAATTGGCCTCCTTGGGTTTGGTATATTTTTTTTAAATTTCTTTTAAATTAAAAGTCTAGATATTATGTGCATTAATATAATAGATATCATAGTGTCTTGCAAACAAATTATTTCTTTTCTCACCTTACATATTTTTTTATGTAGATGGTAATTTTCCTAAACATTTTTATTAGTTCAATTTATCCTTGGAATGAAAATCATCTCTGTTTCTCGTATACTCAAATGCTACCAATTTTTACATGTGAAGGGTTGATGTTTAACTAACTTTTTAGTCAATTGTCATTTTGTCACATTTGAATTTTAACTTATATTATTATTAATTATATATTTATTATATTTCAATATATTTTTACCTTTTCATTGTCTTTCTTATATATATATATATATATATATAAAAATATATATAATTGCATATTTATTGGTATTCTTTCTCATTGTAATGAAACTAATAGTTACTATTAATACCCAAAATTATATTAAGATAAGATTTGAAATGAAAACCAAAATTGATTTGTATTGATTTCCCAAAATAATTACAAGATCATATTAAATAAACCTAAACTTGGAAATAGAGTTGACATGCAAAAGGTAAAAAAAAAATGTAAATAAAACTTCTATTTTTAGCAGCTATCATTTTTAGTAAGTTTCACATGCAAGTGTGTGTAAATATAAAAATATATTAAAATAATATAAACACTAAAATTATACTATAGGACCAATTTCAACTAAAGTTCATGTCTGGTTATAAAAATACACAATTTCTAAAAATTAAAAAAAAATCCTAAAAAAATCATTAAACTATAATTTGAGATCCTCATATGATCTCGTTTTGCCTCCAAAAAATTTCAAAAAATGCCTTTAAGTAGGAAGAGTGGCTTAGGGAAGAATTTTTTTTTTGGAGATGGTCATTTTGGTGCATGGAAGAGCACAAATAAATCTATAAATCAAAAGTTATGGTCTCCAAAAGTTGGCCTATTTTTTTTGCATTATTCTCCTTTGTTTGAAAACAACTCAGCTCCTGTGAGTTGCCCAAATTGAATTTCTACCATTTTTATTTGTCAATTTTCTTTATCTCCCATTATGTAATTCAAGTGTTGTCTTCTTGCTACATTCCTTCCCACTAGACCAAATACCTATTATAATTCCCTTCCCTTGTGCTCATTATCTTCATATCCAAAACCTGCATTATATTTTTCTTCTTCTTTGAAACCTGCTACTGCCAATTTCATTATTCATCTTCATCACCTTAACCATCTTCTCTATGGAATTCATATAAATCTCACACATTAAATAATGGAGAGATATCAAAATTATGTGGTAAACTTACCTCATAAGCATTGTCACTTATTTTCTTCACAATTCTACATGGACCAATTTTCTCATACTTCAACTTCTTGTATGTTCCTTTTGGAAATATTTCTTTCCTCAAGTAGATTATTACCAACTTTCTTTCTTCAAATATTTTGAGTCTTCTTCTGACATCTATTGATGCTTTATTACTTTTTTACAACTTTCTTTTTAATTCTTTCAACCGCTGCATATGCTCTGCAAATGCTTCTGCATCATCATTAATTCAATCTATAATTAAAAATTATACCAAATATTAAATACCCATAGGATTTCTCCCATAAATAATTTGAAATGGTGCATTTCTTGTTAATCTATTCACTGAATTGTTATATGCAAACTCATCTTGTGGTAAATCCAAGTCTCATTACTTGGGCTTCTCTTTCACTATGCATCTCAAAAAAAAATCCAAGTTCCTATTCACAGATTCTATTTGTCCATCTATTTTTTGGTGATATTCACTATTTAATTATAGCTTAGTACCCATTTTCTTCCACAAACTCCTCCAAAAATGACTATTTTTTTCATCCCTCAGATGGTCTCATTTGGCCTCAATTTTTTTTAAAAAATGCCTCTATGTGAAAATATCTACTTAAGAAAGCAATGAAATTTTTGAGACGGTCATTTGGCATGTGGAAGAGCTCAAACGGAGTTATGGATCAAAAGTTATGGACTACAAAATTTTTCCTATTTTTTTATATCATTCTGCTCTAGTTGAAAACAACTTAGGTCTGATGAGTTGCCCTCATTATACTACTGTAATTTTTCTTTATCATTCTTATTTATATCCCACTTTTTAATACATATGTTATCTTCTTGATGTAATCCTTCTCACTAGACCAAATACTTGTTATAATTCCCTTGCTATGTGCTTATTGTCTTCATATCTAAAACATGCACTATCTTTTCCTTATTCTTTTTTGGAACCTATTATTAAGAATTTAATTCTTCATATTCATCACCTTCACCATCTTATTCATGGAATTCATATAAATTTAAAACATTAAATACTGGAGAGATATTAAAATTATGAGTTAAAATTACATTATAAGCATTGTATTTGATTTTATTCACAATTCTACATGGGCCAATTTTATTGTACTTTAATTTATTGTACATGTCTTTTGAATTTTTTTTTTCCTTAAGTAAACCTTTACCAACTCTCCTTCAAATACTTTAGGTCTTCTTCTAACATCTGTTGATATTTTATATTTTTTATTACTTTGTTACAACTTTCTTCTTACTCGTTGAAAATGCCTCTACATCATCACTAATTCGATCTATAATTAAAAACTATACCAAATCTAAAATACCCATAAGATTTATCTCATAAACAATTTGAAATGGTGATTTTTTTGTTGATCTATTCACCAAACTATTATATGTAAACTTATCTTGTGGTAAATCTAAGTCCCATCGCTTGGTATTCTCTCCCACTATGCATCTCAACAAATTTCCCAAGATTCTATTTATGACTTCTATCTGTACATCTATTTGTGGGTGATATACACTACTTAATTGTATCTTAGTAACCATCTTCTTCCACAAAATCCTCCAAAAATGACTTAAAAATTCTGTCCCTTAGATGGTCTCATTTCACCTCTAATTTTTTTCAAAAAATACTTCTAAATGGATAGAATTTATTAGGGAAGTAATGAACTTTTTGACATGGTCATTTTAGTGCATGAAATATCTCAAACGGATCTATGAATCAAAATTTATGGCCTCCAGAATTTCACTTATTTTTTTTGCATCATTCTCCTCTAGATGAAAACAACTCAACTCCTATGAGTTGCCTTAATTATACTGCTGTCATTTTTATTTGTTAATATTATTTATCTCCCATTTTAAAATCTAAGTGTTGTCTTCTTGTTGCAATCCTTTTCACTATATATATCAGTTATTGTAATTCCCTTGCCTTATGATCATTATCTTCATATCTAAAATCTGCACTATCTTTTCCTTCTTCTTTTTTGGAACCTACTGCTAGCAATTTACTTCTTCATCTTCATAACCCTCACCATCTTATCCATGGAATTCATATAAACATGAAACACTAAATATTGAATAGAAATAAAAATTCTAAGTTAAACTTACCTCATAAGCATTATCATTAATTTTATTCATAATTCTACATAGACCAATTTTATTATACTTCAACTTGTTATACAAGACTTTTAGAAATCTTTCTTTCTTCAAGTAAACCATAACCAAATATCTTTATTCAAATACCTTGGGTCTTCTGACATATTCTAATGGTTTATATTTCTCATTACTTTCCTAAAATGTTATTCTTACTCTTTGTAACTATTGATTATGATTCTACATCATCACTAATTCAATCTGTAATTAAAAATTATACCAAATCTAAAATAATGATAGGATTTCTTTCATAAACAATTTGAAATGGTGATTTTCCTATTTATCTATTCACTAAACTATTATATGCAAACTCATCTTGTGGTAAAGCCAAGTCCCATTGCTTGGGCTTCTCTCCCACTATCTATCTCAATAAATTTCCCAAGCTCCTATTCACAATGTGTATTTGTCTATTTATTTGTGGGTGATATGCAGTACTGAATTATATCTTGGTATCCATCTTCTTACACAAAGTCATTCAAAAATGAATTGGAAATTTCATGTCCCTTAGATGGTCTCATTTGCCCTCCAAAATATTTCAAAAAATACCTCTAAGTTCAATTAGTTGTTAGGGTAGCAATGAACTTTTTGAGATGGTCATTTTGGTGCATAGAAGAGCTTAAATAGAGCTACGGATCAATAGTTATGGCCTCTAAAAGTTGATATATTTTTTTTGCATCATTCTCCTCTAGTTGAAAATAACTGAACTCCTTCGAGTTACCCTGATTGTACTATTACCATTTTTTTTGTCAATCTTTTTTAGCTCTCATTCTATAACTACTGCATATTCTCTACAATTACTCTTTCTTGCAACTGCTGCATATGCTCTGTAAATGATTTTACATTATCACTAGTTCAATTTTTAATTTACAATTGTACCAAATCTAAAATACCCATAATATTTCTCACATAAACAATTTGAAATGGTAATTTTTTTGTTGATCTATTAACTGAACTATTATATTCAAACTTGGCTTGTGTTAAAGCTAAGTCCCATGGCTTAGGATTCTCTCCCACTATGCATATCAACAAATTTCTCAAACTCCTATTCACACCTTTTATTTTTCTATCTATTTTTTAGTGATATGCACTACTGAATTGTAGCTTTATACCCATCTTCTTCCACAAAGTCCTTCGCAAATAACTTAGAAATTTTGTGTCCTTCAAATTGTCTTGTTTATCCTCCAATTTTTTTTTGAAAAATACTTATAAGTAGAAAGCGATGCTTAGGGAGATAATGAAATTTTTGAATCGTTATTTTGGAGCATAAAAAAAGACAAATGGAGCCATGAATCAAAAGTGATCACCTCTAAATGTTGGCTTATTTTTCTACATCATTCTCTTTTGGTTGAAAACAACTTAGCTCTTGCAAGTTTTCCTAATTGTACTACTACTATTTTTCTTTGTCAATCTTCTTTAGTTGCCATTCTCTATCCCAAGTGTTATCTTATTACTACAATCCTTTTCACTTGACCAAATACCTGTTAGAATTCCCTTGCCTTGTGCTAATTATCTTTATATCTAAAACTTGCACTATCTTTTATTTCTTCTTCTTTAGAACCTATTACCACTTATTTACTTCTTCATCTTCATCACTTTCACCATCTTCTCCATGGAACTCATCTAAATCTGAAACATTAAATACTAGAGAGATGTCAAAATTCTATGATAAACTTAACTCATAAGCATTGCCATTGATTTTCTTCATAATTCTACATGGACAAACATTTTTTTACTTCAACTTATTGTAAGTGCCTTTTATAAATATTTCTTTCCTCAAGTAAACCATTACCAATGATCCTTATTCAAATACCTTAGGTCTTCTTCTAATATCTCCTGATTCTTTATATTTCTCACTACTCTCCTATAACTTTCTTCTTACTCCTTCCTGCAACTATTACATATTATCTGCAAAAGCTTCTACATCATCACTAATTCTATCTACAATTGTTAATTTTACAAAATTTAAAATAACCATAATATTTCTCCCATAAATAATTTGAAATGGTGGTTTTCTTTTTGATCTCTTCACTAAACTATTATATGCAAACTCAGTTTATGGTAAAGCCAAGTCCCATTGCTAGAGATTCTCTCCCACTATAAATCTCAACAAATTTTTCAAGATCCTATTCACATATTCTATCTATCCATATATTTATGGGTATTATGCACTAAAAAATTGTAGCTTAGTACCCATCTTCTTCCACAAAGTCCTAAAAAAATGACTTAGAAATTTTGTGTCCTTCAGATGATCTTATTTGGTATTAAAAAAAGATCAAAAAATGTCTCTAAGCAAATAGAGATACTTAGCGAAGTAAAAAAATTCTTAATACGATCATTTTGGTTCATGAAAAAGCTTAAACGGAGCTATGGATCAAAGGTTATGGCCTCCAGAAGTTGGCCTATTTTTTTACGTCATTCTCCTCTAGTTGAAAACAACTTAGCTCTTAAGGGTTGCCCTGATTGTATTGTTGTCATTTTTCTTTGTTAGTTCTTTATCTCCCATTCTATAATCTAATTTTTGTTTTATTGTTTCAATCCTTCCCACTAGATGAAATACCTATCATAATTCACTTGCCTTGTGCTCATTGTCTTCATATCTAAAATTTGAACTATCTTTTCCTCCTTATTTATAACATGTTGTTTCCAATTTACTTCTTCATCTTCACCACCTTCACCATCTTCTCCATAGATTTCATATAAATATAAAATATTAAATCCTGGAGAGATATCAAAATTTTATTGTAAGTTTATCTCACAAGCATTATTATTGATTTTATTCACAATTATGCATGGACATATTTTCTTTTACATCAACTTGTTGTATGTGCCTTTTATAAATATTTCTTTCCTCATGTAAACCATTACCAACTCTCTTTATTCAAATACCTTGGATTTTTTTCTGACGTCTCATGATGTTTTATATTTCTAATTACTTATAACTTTCTTCTTACTCTTTCTTGTAACTACTGCATATGCTCTAAAAATGCTTCTATATCATTACTAATTTGATTTACAATTAAAAATTGTACTAAATATAAATTAACCATAATATTTCTCCCATAACCAATTTGAAATGGTGATTTTCCAATTGATTTATTCATTAAACTATTATCTGCAAACTTAGGTTGTGGTAAAGCTAAGTCCCATTGCTTGGACTTCTCTCCAACTATGCATCTTAACAAAATTCCCAAGATCCTATTCACAACTTCTATCTATCCATTTGTTTGTGGGTGATAAACACTACTGAATTATAGCTTATCACCCATATTCTCCTAAAAAAGTCCTCCAAAAATGACTTATAAATTTTTCATCCTACTGATGGTCTTATTTGCCTTCAATTTGTTTTAAAACACCTCTAAGTGGAAAGTACTGCTTAGGGAAGTAACGAGTTTTTTGAGATGGTCATTTTAGTGCATAAAAGAGCTTAAATGGAGATATAGATCAAAAGTTATGGACTTCAAAAGTTGGTTTATTTTTTCTTCATCATTCTCCTCTGATTTAAAATAATTCAGCTCCTACAAGTTGCTCTAATTATACTTTTGCCATTTTTTTATCAACCTTATTTATCTCCCATTTTGTAATCTAAGTGTTGTCTTTTTGCTAAAATCCTTCCCACTAGACCAAATACCTATTATAATTCCCTTGCCTTGTGTTCACTGTCTTCATATCTAAAACTTGCACTATCCTTTTCTTTTTCTTCTTTGGAACCTGCTACTACCAATTTAATTCATCTTTTCCACCTTCACCATCTTCTCCATGGAATTCATATAAATCTAAAACATTAAATACTAGAGAGATATTAAAATTCTGTAGTAAATTAATCTCATAAGCATTGTCATTGATTTTCTTCACAATTCTACATGGATGAATTTTTTTCACTTTAACTTTTTATACGTGCCTCTTAAAAATCTTTCTTTTCTACAAAATTCTTATTACTTCTTTCTAATTTTGCATGTGCTCTACAAATGCTTCTGCATCATCACTAATTTGATCTTTAATTGGCAATTGTACCAAATCTAAAATACTCATAAGATTTCTCCCATAAACAATTTGAAATGGTGATTTTCTTATTGATCTATTCACTAAAATTTTATATGTAAACTCAACTTGTGATAATGCCAAGTCATATTTCTTGCGCTTCTCTCCTACTATGCATCTCAATAAATTTCCCAAGCTCATATTCATAACTTATGTATGCCCATCTATTTTTGAGTGATAAAAACTACTGAATTGTAGCTTAGTACCCATCTTTTTCCACACAGTCCTCCAAAAATGACTTAGAAATTTTATGTCCCTCAAATGGTCTCATTTGGCCTTGTATTATTTTTTTTAAAAAATTTCTGTAAATGGAAATAGCTTCTTATGGCAATAACATCCTTTTTGCGATGGTCATTTTGACAAGTAGAAGAGATCAAACGGAGCTACGGAGAAACATAAATTTTGCTTCCATTCTATAATATAAGTGTTGTCTTCTTACTACAATCCTTCCCACGAGATAAAATACCTTTTATAATTCTCTTTCCTTTTGATCATTATCTTCATTCCTAAAACCTACACTATCTTTTTCTTTTTCTTCTTTACAATCTGTTGTTGCCAATTTACTTCTTCATCTTCATCACCTTCACCATATTCCTCATGGAATTAATATAAATTTAAAACATTAAATACTAGAGAGACATCAAAATTCTATGGTAAACATACCTCATAATAATTATCATTGATTTTTTTCACAATTTTGTATGTACCAATTTTATTGTACTTTAATTTGTTGTACATGCCTTTTGAAAATATTTATTTCCTCAAGTAAACTATTACTAAAACTCCTTCTTCAAATACCTTGGGTCTTCTTTTGACATCTACTAATGATTTATATTTATCATTAATTTCCTAAAACTTTCTTCTTACTCTTTTTTATAACTGCTGCATATGCTCTGTAAATACTTTTGCATCATCACTAATTTGATCTGTAAATGGTAATTATACCAAATATAAAATACCCATAAGATTTATTTCATAAAAAAATTGAAATGGTGATTTTATTGTTGATCTATACATTAAAATGTTATATACAATCTCATCCTATAGTAAATCCATGTCCCATTGCTTGGGATTCTCTCCCACTATGCATTTCAACAAATTTTCTGAGCTCCTATTCATAAATTCTATCTTTCCATCTATTTGTGGGTGATATGCACCATTGAATTGTATCTTAGTACCCATCTTTTTCTACAAAGTCCTCCAAAAATGATTTAGAAATTTTGTGTCCCTCAGATGGTCTCATTTGATCTCAATTTTTTTTGAAAAATGCCTCTAAATAGAAAGAGTTGCTTAGAGAAGAAACAAATTTTTTAAGACATTCATTTTGGTGGTTGAAAGAGATCAAACAGAGCTATGGATCAGAAGTTATGGCCTTCAAAAGTTGGCCTATTTTTTCTACATCATTCTCCTATGGTTGAAAACAACTCGACTCATCTGAGTTGCCTTGATTGTACTACTATAATTTTTCTTTATCAATCTTGTTTAGCTCTGATTATATAATCCAAGTGTTGTCTTCTTACTGCAATCCTTCCCACTAGACCAAACACCTATTATAAATTTTTTTTCTTTGTGCTCACTATCTTCATATTTAAAACCTACACTATATTGTCCTTCTTGTTCTTTGGAACCTGATGCTATCAATATACTTCTTCATCTTCGTCACCTTTTCTAACTTATTCATGGAATTCTTATAAATATTAAACATTAAATACTAGAAAGATATCAAAATTTCATGGTAAACTTATCTCACAAGCATTGTCATTGATTTTATTCACAATTCTGCATGGACTAATTTTTTTGTACTTTAACTTGTTATACGTGCCTTTTAAAATATTTATTTCCTCAACTAAACCATTACCAAATCTCCTAATTCTAATATCTTGGGTCTTCTTATGAAATCTACTGATGCTTTATATTTCTCATTACTTTTTTGCAACTTTCTTCTTACTCTTTTTTACAACTATTGCATGTTCTCTATCAATGCTTCTATATCATCACTAATTCGATTTGAAATTGATAATTGTATAAAATATAAAATACCCATAGGATTTCTCCTGTAAATAATTTAAAATGATTATTTTTCTATTGATCTATTCATTGAACTATTATATGCAAAACACCTTATGGTAAAGCCAAGTTCCATTGCTTGGGCTTCTCTCCTACCATGCATCTCAACAAATTTTCTAAACTCCTATTCATAACTTCTATTTGTCCATCTATTTGTGGGTTGATTAGTTTTTAATTCATCATTTAATCAACCTTTTGGTTGATGTCATTAAAACCAAGGCTAGTGTCCAAGGTTATCTACATTAGAGGCAGAAGATATATAATAAGCAATAAAATCCAAACTTGTAGGAAAGTAAATCATACTACACTTTGTGGAAAGTAAATCATACCACACTTGACAGAATGGAAATCACACTTGCAAAAAATAAATCACACTTATATAAATTAGAACACACTTGCAAGAAAGTAATTTTTTGAATTAAAAATATACAAAGAAAACACTTACAGGTTTACAACAAACTTTTCAAAAAATAAATGTTTACGTGAAAACTAAATGATAATAATTCAAAAACATAATTACATAATAAGTGAATCAATAAATATACATTGATCCATCTTCATTGGAATGAGTGGCTAGCTCATCCCTCGGAAGAGGATTTTAATTAGAATGCTGAATTTTTTGTCACAAACTTCAGAATGTATTATTGATACAAATTGATTACAATGGTGTGGAAGGTCGCATTTATAATTTTATGCTTCCAACTAACTCCTTATTTAGGAGTAACAACCCTATATGTTCTCTAAATATGAAAATAAACATCACAACATAGATATTATAGCTTATCTCAATCTTTCACAAAATATGGAGAGAGACATTATTATTTATTTACAACATAAGCTCAATCTTCATGAAATATGAAGAGAATTATTTATGAAATGAAATTATACAAATCTAAATTTAAATACAACTATAAAAGGGAAGTATATATAAGAAATAATATCCATGCCAAAATATCTAGAAATAAACTTGAAGGGCCTAAGAAAAGAGTCTATATATAGGCATGCATAGTCTAAAAATATGCTTGCATAATCTATAGATTTCAGACCTGTAGATTTCATAGATTCTCCAAATTACATTCTTCTAACTATTGATGACTATGATGATACCCTTTGCATTTGATGCTTTGAACTAGTCTTCAATCAATGAACTGCATGGATGTAGAGCTACTGGTTGAGTCTTTAGATATGAATTGAGTGAGTCCATAGCTAGTTTGGGTGAGTCCATAGTTATGCCAGAATGCCTATAGCTTACATCAAAGCTGATATTTAGTTGGGTCTTCATACTCAAGTCTAATATAGATTATTATGGGCTGCATATACATATATTAACAACTTTTTCCAAAGATTTAGTAACAAGAATCAACAAACAAAAGACAACGATTTATAAAGAAAAAACTAAGATATAGTTCTCTATTTCATTATAAATAAATCATAAGTTCAAAAATTATACTTAGATCTAATTTTTATTAAGAAAAAAAATGTTATCTCATGGATAAAATGAGTCATTTTATGGTCTCATCATCTCTCCCACACCTAACCTCATGCATGTCCTCATGCATGCCATTCTTTTATCAAAAAATTCTTTGGGATACAAATGCATGAGTTAGATGTTCTCATTTTCAAATAGGCTTTCTAGATTTGATTTTGCATGAGTAAAATACTTTTTAATCTTGTAGAATCCTCTTGAATTTTATAGGAAAAAGTTTCCAATAAAAGTGGTCAGTAAAACACATTTATCAACGATAGGTTCTTGTGTAAAAATTGGCATTCTATCCTTGGTTACTCTTTGACATAGGTTCTTGTGTGGAATTTTCATGTTGTTATTTTATTTTTAAGAACATGATCTTGTGTTGAGAAGTTCCTGATATGCCTACATAACTCTATTTTGACCACAAAACAATTATTGATATAAAATAAATTTTGATGCTTAAAATCTTTGAAGAATCTTGAAAATTATATACCATTATCAAAGTCATTAACCTGATTTTACTAAGCCCCATTCTTTATTTATTGCTGAGATTATTTTCCTTCTCCTCTCCCATACCTAATCCCATGAATGTTCTCATGCATGTAAATGGAAATATGTATGAAGTGTGGGGACATTTGAATCTTTTTACTTCTTCCGTATTTTTTAAAAAATGGATCTTTAAGAAATAACAAAACTTACAAATATTTTTAAAAACAAAATAAAAGAAACTAAATACCTTGGCACAACTTCAGTTTGTTTTATATTTCTTGATGTCAACCACATGGAGCATATTGAAAAATATGTTTGAAAAATGGAAGCCCAAACAATGATGAAAGTGAGAGCATAAAGAGTCAACAGCTAAGTATTTATTGCAGGTGGGAAAAGAAGCCATTTGCTAGTTTTCAATTATTTTCAATTTATTTTATTTTTATCATCCTTATTTATCTATTAAAATTGGTTTTCTAATCAAGGCTCATTTTTATAGTACTTGGCCCACAAGTAAGCTATGTTTCAAACCAAGACTGCCAAAAACCCCTGAGGGTTTTCATTATTAGTTCTTTTTAAATATATGTAGAAATGATAATAGAAAAATGTTAGCAATAGATTGCATACATCCTCATACTATTTTTAAATGTATCAGTAAATTTTCTACATGTTTAACATTATTCATCATTGTTATATGTAGTGATGACCAATCATTGGTGGAAGATTTTTGCTTATTTTGTTGTTCACTTAGAATAAAGTGTTAGGTACCTGATGAAGCTATGAACAAAAATTGAGTTATTTTTATCTTCTTAAATGACTCCATAATATTCAAAATTTGAGTCTATACACACAAAGGTGTAGGCTTGGAGGTGATTATTTTCCATTTAAAATCATATCTATTGATTTGTATCCTCTGATCTCTTCTATTGAGGAGCAACCCTATGAGAGAATTCACCCTTATGATGAAGCAAAATTATTTTTCTCTATTCTACCTTGAAAAATTCTTGTTGATATATCTTCATGAAATTATCCTTCATGAATGCAAAATCACAAAAACTTTCCAGACCTGCATAATATACACAACATCGAATAGTTATAAATGACAATAATACGAAGAATAAGAGGAAATTTTAAATATACATGAAGGAATGTATTTTAGCCTACTTAGGAATGATTGATGGTTCAAAAATTAATATTAATTCTAATAGAATTTAATGATGAAAATAAGAACTCCCTTATTATGATTGGTGGATATGGGTTTGGCTAATAGATGGAATGGAACGAAAATAAATATCATCAAATATTTTTATTTATAGGGTGAGTAAGAAAATATAATTGTAATGATAGATCTTTAAAAATATTTAGCTAAGACTATCTATTAATTTTATAAAAATCTAACATACCTTAAATGATAATGCATAGAATAAAGGAATATACAATGACCTATGATTTATATGCATAGTAGTTGATGGAGAAATGAAAAGAAAATATCAAACTAAAAATAAAATAGAGTGTAGGAAAATATACCTAAATATTTTTCATATATAAGATTATATTGTAAGATATCCTTGCTGCTGCTACTATATTAAACCAAGGTCTTTCTTAATCTCAACAATCAAGGACTATATCAAGGTCTCTATTATAATGATAATGTCAATACCTAAGCCTTAGCCTTGATATTGATATTTACATTTCCATTCACATCAACCCATCCAGTATGTGAAGTACATTCCTGTTTATTCATCATTGTTTTCCTAATATTCAAATAAAATTTTCAAGCTTCTCCTTTCAACCACAAATTCTCTGTGTTTATCTTTATTTGCCATTCTCAAAATCTAGCTATAAAACATCAGTGAGGAATTAGCAACATAAAATCTTTAACATTTTCTTCTATTATTATAAAATAAATAAATAGGGGTCATAGGAAGATAATTTTTAGTGGAATATAGGGTAGAACCCTATAGATGTGCTCCTTGTCATGATACAGGGTGGGGTCGAGGGGTAGAGCCCCTCAAATCTAGGACTAGTTTACCTTTTTTTTTCCATAAAATCCCTTAACATTGAATAAAAATATGGAATATTTATACTATGTTACAACACCCTATAAGTCATTAATACTACATATTTAATGCCCTCAAAAGAGAATGATTAATTATATGATTTCATGTTAACATACTCCAATCAATTGCATGGTTAATATAATCTAAAAGTTCACACCATTATGAAAAACTGTCTTATATAATCTTCTCTTTGTTGGAAACTATCATCGTCATTGTGTTCTTTATTTTAATAATCTAGACTACACTATCCATACAAATTGATAGTTAAACATAGAAAATGAAATAAACAACCAGCATGGAGACCAAATTAAATAAATTTTCTAAGTGTCTGAGGTTATAGATATTCTTAGAAAACATTACTACTTTGCATGCAAGTCAAATATATAATTATAATTCTTATAAAATGTAATTAATATAGTTTAAAAATAATTTTGAAAAATTCTACACCAACTTAGTAATAAATCAAAGAAAAAATAGAAATTGTAGTTTTTCTAATGTTTGAGCAACAACCTCAATAACCATTCGTGCTAAAAGGTAGTGATTTATTCAAAAAAATCAATGATTACCTTAAATGTTGGGATGTATTTATGTTTCTATGTATAATTCGGATGCCAAATCTATTGCACGATCCATTCCAATAATCATGCAAACCAATGTCACTTTTTTTCCATCAAAACTTGGATTCACTTTTGGCATGATCTACTTTACATGAAATTTTTATTATTTTTAACT
Organism: Torreya grandis; assembly: GCA_037957365.1. Lineage (NCBI taxonomy): Eukaryota > Viridiplantae > Streptophyta > Pinopsida > Cupressales > Taxaceae > Torreya > Torreya grandis. Next base: position 927,323 of record JARHVA010001306.1, on the reverse strand, counting down.
CATCAAATTTATTGACCCATATGGATTCCATTCTAACTCCATGCATGGTGATCTATTTGCACACAATGTTTGATTTGTGCACTCATTCCATATCTGCATGAGTCAGAAGAGTAATTACCCAACATTATTTTGGTTTAGGTGTCCCTCATTATTAGCTACATGAACTCTATTATAGACCATTTTTTATCAATATTTTCAACAAATATTAATGACTTTATCTTATTTCTTTTGAAAAATTGAACAATTATCTTTAGACACTTTGGCATGCCCAAAATCAATTTGAATACATGAGCTTCCTTTTCCTAGAAATTATGTGATCCTTTGTTGATGGTTTTATAAAAAGTACAACTGTGTTTCATCCTCTGTATAGTTGATCTCAACTCTTTTAGAAGGCAGATCAATCCTAAATCAAGAAGATTAATTCTTTAATAGGCACATTAGCTATAAGGACATAAATTCTAAATTCTTCTTTATGAGTAGCTATAAAAATTTGGTAGGTTTTCTCCATCTTTTATGCTATTGAAGATCATCATTTTCTTCCTCCAATCTACATCAACGTCTAAATATTTTTGTATGATGTTAGCATTTTTTATTTCCTACACAATAATGTTAGTATGGCATGGGGGATTTACATTAAAATTTCTAAATCTAAATTATAAAAATTAAAATTTTAAATCTATTTATAGAAAATAAATTTATAAATCTAATTATAGACAATAGAAATAAATCTAATTGTTTAACTAAATATCTTCTTTACAAATTTTCCAAAATAAGGTTCCTTTCAGTGCTTCTATCTCTAAGAAGTGTATCTACTATCACTAGATGATTTTATTTTGAAGCGCATGCATCTAGTTTCAGTCGAATATGATTTCCTTTAGTCAATTTGATCCTCTAATAACACTATAGCTCCCCTATACTGGAACCAAAAATGATGAGTCATCAATGTTATGAAGACTAATTACCTAGTGACTACCAAATTCTTCGATCTAATTAACATTAATTATCAACCTAGGGTGCATACACTTTTCAAGGATGTCAGCACTATATATACATTATTGATTCATAAATCAACTTACTTTACTAGTTGCATTATAATGAAATTATGTTGAATTCACTAGATAGTTATATTATGAAACTATTATGACATAAATACAGAGATACTTCACACTTATAAATCACATATACATCACACTTTATATAATCAGATTAATAATGAAATCTACTTACACACTCTTAATTAAGGAGAGTCAGTATTTTCACAAATCCTTTCGAGGAGGCCCTTCCTCATTTAGAACTAAGTTTCAATCCTTCTCCAAAAGATTTGTAAAAGATTCTTATAGATTCAATTTTTTCATTACTCAAATCTATAGCAAGTAAAGATTGATATAAAATATTATAATGAAATAAATTCTATAGTTTATTAACTATCTAATCTCTAATTTCAACTTACTCCTAATCTGATCTAGGTTCTTCCATCAAATATAGAAGGTAGTTTATTAAATTCTAACCAAAGACACCAAACTAGAAAAAATAAAAATAATATAGAAACTACCCTAGGTAAGCTTCAAGTAGTTAGTAACCAAAGTTACTTGTTTTAGGCTTGACTAAGTTAAATACAAGGTATATTGTTTTGATTTTTTATTTATTTTTGTCTCATTCCCATTATCCTTGTATTTCTCATCTTTGATAGAACATTCAAATTTTCTTGCATGTAAGGAGTCCATATAACAACTATGGTCCTTTCTAATCATCCATTCAATTCTCAAGACAACTGGATATGTCTTTAAGATATGATCACAGCAATAGCTCTATTTTGTATAATGGCTATAGGCAACCTGTAGGTGAAGCCTACAGTTGTTACAGGCATTTTGTAGTGGCTATAAGAAACATTTAGGTGAAGCCTATAGTTGTTATAGGTAACCTACAGTGGCTATGGGTAGCTTGTAAGTGGAGCCTACAATTGTTGTGGGTAACCTACAATGGTTACAGGTATCATGTAGGTGGAGCTTACAGTTGCTACAGATAACCTATAATGGTTACAGGAAGCCTATAGGTGGAGCCTACAGTTGTTATAGGTAGCTTTTAAGTGTTATACCTAAATGAAATCATGTAGTCTTACGTTATCCTTTAAATTCTTATTAAATAAAGTTACACAAGTATAATCTAATCAAGAAAAAACTATCAATAATTCATAACATAATATATATATATATATATATATATATATATATATATTCATTCATTCATTTTTATGAGTCATGGATGGTTATAGGGATTTACAAAGAAAAAAATGTATACTAGGTATGGATGAGGCTACAAAATAGAGCATTTAGTGGCCTCATCACAACCCCTACTTAACCTCTTGTTTGACCTCAAGCAAGGCTTGGATGCATTTGGAAACCATAATTTTTTTTGAAATCAAGGGGTTCAGTGCACCCTGACCCTTCAAAGATATAGAGGCCTTTAGTATCATGAATGTTCTCCCATATTTTCTTCTCAACCTCTCTATCAGCTATGATCTTTCACTCCTAGTCAGAAATAGGGAACCAAAACAAAAGAGGTTGAAACATCAATCCCAACCATTTTACCCTTCTCCTCTTGACAAGCTCAATATACATGTATACTCTATGTTTAGCCTCCCTAAAATTTTGAGGAGAGTAAAGTTCCTTTATTTTTAAAGCATCAAAGAGTTATGCCCATCTTTAAGAAAAAGAAAGCAAAATTTGCTTGCCATCTCCTTCCATAAGACCCAAATAACGATTCTGAACTTCTACCTATTTTATAATAATCCATGGTTATTGAATACTTGAGTTCATGAAGTAGATCCATTCCTCTATTACAACATCTAGATTACTTGATTCACCCCTGATCATCAGGGTAGCTTATTTTTATTTTTCTTGATACTATTCCACTTGTTTCCTTCTTCTTGTTTCATTAAAAACATATGAAGAAAATGCATTGAAATGAACATCCCCCAAGTAGATGTTTAGATTCCAATCTACATTATTGGGTAAAACATATTGGTGGATGTAAAACTCACTTAACTATGCTTAGAGGTCAAGATCAACATGTATATATACTTTAATGAAAGATTTAGGACCAAAAATCATGTAAGATTGATAATTATATATCTTGTCATATCTGAATTTAAGCCATCTTACTTCTAAATAGACAACATACACCTTAGAAGATGATATGCACTCCATTAACATTTCAGTGGTTTCATGCATTTTATTAATATTTTCCTTCAGATACTTGATCCTAGTTTCAGCCATTTCTACTCTTTATTTTAAGTCATCTTGTTGTTCTCTTGTTTCAACATATACTTTAAATCTTTGTACTAACTTCTTTTAGTGAGTTTTATCATCACCAAATTATTTCTTAAGAAAATGTAGGAGGTCATCAGTTTGTATAGGTATTGTAGCTGAAAAATTCACATCAATAACTTCTTTTATTATAGGTGTTTTTGCAGTGGACAATGGAAGAAGAAATCTATTACAGAAAGGCACCAAAGCTAGAGCATAATTTGCTGTAGGTTCTTTTGTGGCCAAGGTAGATGAAGTTGCTGCAAGTTTATTTAGGGAAGCTACTGCAAGTTCATCCAATAACCTTTCTTTGTCCATAAAAGGTTCTACAAATTTTGTTACTCTTAGAAGTGTTTCAATGACTCTCTTACCTTCCAATTTTGTTATCTCATTCCTTAACATGTATATTTATTTTATATCTTGTTCCAATGTTTGAAACTCCTAGGCATGAGAAAATATCTCTTGTTTTGTTTCTTTTTCCATAGTCTCTTCTTCAATAAATTCCTCTTCTACTAGAGGCTAATCTATCATTCTTAATTCTTATTTTGTATACCCAATGTGTTTGAGGAGATCAATGTCTTCCTCAGTGAATATGGATGACTAATGTGACTATTCTTATTCTTCCTTTGCAGATTCCTTATCAGTAGACCATTCTTTAATTTCAAACCCATTAGGGGTCTTTCAAAACCTGGGCTCTTTCTTTGGATTTTCATCCTCACTGATGTCTATGGGTGAGAAGGCTGTAATTGTCTTTTATTTCTTAATTATTTAATATCTCTTAAGAGTTGGTATCCTTCTTCTTGATACAGTGGGTTTCTTTTCTTTAGTTTCTATCTTCCTTTCAGGAGGGGTGGCTAATGAAACTTGTTCTTATTATGTAGTAGTTGATTGAAGAAATTCCTCTATTCCTAGAAGAGCCATGATGGAAGAGTTAATCTATGATGAGGAGATAGTGGGAGAAGAAATATGCTGCTATGGACTTACCTCCTCTATGTTAGAAGGAGGTAGGACTAGTTTCCTTCTCTTTCATCTTCCCATATCAGTTTTAGATGGTTCCTCAGTAACTATGGGCTGGTAGTAGCACTAGTGCATGTAGCATCTTATTGTATAAGTTTTTGGGCCTGCTCCTCAAGGGGTTCCTCCTCATTAGTAACCTCTTCTTATTGATGTTCATTATTCTCTAGGACTAAAAAATATTTTCAACTTAGATTAGGTCTGATAGAGTTTATTCCATGTTTAGTTATCAATCATATTAGGCAATGATGGGATAAGGCTTTTTCAATACCCTACTTTTACTCTTTCGACATCCTATTTAGAATGTCCCATAAGTGATTTGGAACATTAATGGTTCTATCATGCCTTAAATCATCCAAAAATTTAAATGAAAGAGTATAAATTAGAGAATACCTTCCTTCACAGGTCATATATCTGATGATGTATGAGGCTATCTCCCTCCAGGCTATAGGTATGTTGAGTCTCTCGACACCACCTTTTTTCAATACTAGTCTTTCATCTCCTTAACAAAACTATTGTCTAGATTCTTGACTATTGGGTTTGTCTTGTCAATTCTTTCCTATACTTGGCAGCCTAGTTGCCTATCTCACCAGTTCTTTAGTGACTGAGAATGTGATGCTATGTATAGTAGTTTGGTCTCCAGTAACAGATCTTGCAAATTTACTAGCAAGAGGTTCTAAGAAATGCTAAAATTTCTTAAACTAAGTGGTCCAACTAGCTCTATTCAAGACAACCTAGTTGGCTTGGCCTCCCTGAAGTTGCCTATGATCCATGGATTCTCTCCTCACAATTGACCCTCCCATTTTGCTAAGTTCAACTTTTATGTCAATCCTTTCAATCAGTAATTGGAAACACACTTTATTTGGCTTATAAAAATATATCTATAGCAAAGTAGGGCTTGTTCAATAATAGCAATTTGTAGTTGTAGGTTGTAGGGTTGCTAATTATGACATGCTTCAGCTTTGTGTGAATGGTTGTACTTGCAAGAGAAAGCAATGAAATTGATTATTTTCTTTATAAGATATTATGTATTCATTATAGTGTCTAATTATGCATGTATGGATCCAATAATGTGTGGTATTCTCACCTGCAACATCCTCCTCCCATGTGAGCCATCACACGTCCTCAAGTGACATGGATTGAATAAGATAGAAGGGATAAAATGAGGTCATAATTAGGGGTATAAGTGTGGTTTGGGACATCATCATTTAAGTATGATTTTAGGGGTACTAATGAATGATATGTTTCATGATTTAATATGATTTTCAATATCATACATGTTATATTAAATAATTAATACTTTTCAATAATCAAAATATATGACATACCTTTTTAATAGTTTACCTAGGGTTACTTCAAATATTTGCATGTGAGTGATTGATGAAATGAAATGATTGTGCTTGTAGTTGTAACTAGACTAAAATGGGCCCTTTTGGATTATTTATGAGATCATAGGATGGTAGGATTTTATGGTGCCCTTAGCACACCTGCATATGATTCATGACATCTTGCATGGAACTGGAACAGGGGTCTCAGACATTGATGAGAGATTATTGCTCTCCTATCGCAAGGTGGTTATTGTAGATATGGGTGATCCAAGTCAAGTGTTACATGAACATAGAAGAGGGTAGTTGAAGGTGTTATTTTTTTTTGATCTTCCTCTACATGAGTCTGCATGATTTTCCTTTGTGTTGTCTTACTACCTATAAATTCTACCTAGTAACTTTACTTTGTTATTCAAGGGTAGGCCTGAGCAAGGTTTTAAATTTTCTACTCTAATCCTCCTTTATTCCTCCTCTAACTAGTCTAGTGTCTTCTTTGTATAATAAAAAACTCATAGTCAAGGTCACAACTTAGAGTCTAGGAAGAACTATCCTGCATTTGCTTACAGAGATGTTAGGGTATACCTGTAGCAACTAGAGATGGTGCCCATAGTAACTATAAGGTTGTGTCCAACTATGGGAAAAGTGCCTGCAATAGCTACAAAAGAGCCTATAGTAATTGAAGGAGGTACTTGTAATAGCTATAGAAGAGCTTGTAATAATTGAAGGAGGTGCTTGTAGTAGCTACAAAATAACCCTTGGTAACTAGAGGAAGGTGAATAGTTTTTTCAGAATGATTGTTTATTTTTCATTTTTATTTTTACCCCTAAATAGCCAATAAGCTATTTTTTTATTTAGGCCCATTTTATAGTTTTGAACAACCATCGCACTAGTTTTCTACCCAAAAAATACCAACAATACCCTAAAAAGGTTTTCATTATTGGGTTTTTTTTAACTCTAAATACTATCTGTAGTGGAATGTTTATTCTAGGTCCTTACCAAGTCAACAATGAGGGTGACTGGTCAAGGACCAAGTGAAGGTCTTAGTATTCATTCTAGATGAGTGTAAGGATGTCCTCCTTTCCTTTTTCATCTACATGTTGGCTGATTCTTCCTTTGTCTGGTGATACATCATGTTGATCTACCACATCATTGTATCTATTTTGTAATTACGTGTGTATGTGCTTGGAAAACTCCTCTTGAGTGAGTGGATTTTTGTAAAACTTTAGTCTATGGCCATTGAACAATAATGAAATCTTACTAGATCAATATTTTGGAGTTACACTACTCCATTATCATGAACATGCTCAATTTAAAATGGAGCAAGCTATCTGGTCTAGAGTTTTCCCTTGTGATACTTGTATTTTGAATAAAAAAGAAGGGCCCAATATCCTACATTAAATGATCTTATCTTAATGTACCTATTATACCAAATAATTTTTTAATATTGTATAAGTTATATGGTCTATGATGCCTACTATCTATATTCATCTAAGGTATTCAGTTACATAAGCTTTTCTTTCTGTGCTTCAAATATATCCATCCCAAGTGCTAGTGCTATCCAAAAGGTCTTATGCTCAAATTATATTATCAAGACATGTTTCTTCCCATATACCAACTCATATGAGGTGAAACCTATAATAGTCTTCCACATGATTTTGTAAGCTCAAACAGCTTCAGAAAGTCTAGCCTCCCAATCCTTATGGGACATACTAATAGTATTGGTAAAAATATTTTCTAACTCCCTCTTGATGACTTCCACCTGTCTATTAGACTATGGATGATATGGAGCTAATTTATTATTCTTAATCTTATATTTTTGGACTAAAGCATTAATTAAACTAGTAATGAATTGGGGCCTTTGATCAGTGACTATTTCTCATGGCACACCATATTTTATGAATATTTATTCATAGAGAAAAGTTGCCACATTCTCATCCCTAGCATGTGTAAGAGCCTTGACTTCCACCCATTTAGTGACATAGTTAGTACATATAAGGATGTACTCTTTATTATTATATTTTGGATCAAAAGGTCCTATAAGTCTAGGCCCCATTTTTAAAATTGTTTAAGCACCATTTGGGGCTACAAAGGCATCTCATCTGAATGTGTAGGTCTCCCTATACACTGACATCTATCACAATGAGCAGTATACCTTATTGCATTTTTATGGAGTGAGGGACAATAATATCTTATATTCAATATTTTTACTATTGTCACTAGGATGTAAAGTGCCTTCCATAGAGTTCATCATGGCAGGGTTTGAGGATATCTAGAACTTCATCTTCTTGAGACATATTTTTATGATGGAGTCAAGCCCAGTATAGAAAAGAATTCCAAGAAACCATGAATACCTACCACTTTTTTGAATCAAATATCTTCTTTGTTTAGTGAGGAAGTATTATGGGAGTAACCATGTGGCAAGGTAGTTAGCAATATCAGCATACCAAGGTGTGGTAAGGGTGAGAGAGAATAGGTACTCATCTGAAAATAAGTCATCCACTATGGTATCTTCTTTAGGGGATTGTAGGCATGATAATAAATCATCTACAACATTATCCCTACCAGGCTTATCTATAATGTTGATATCAAATTCTTGTAATAAGATCAACCATCTTATAACTCTAGATGGAACAACTAGTTTATTCATAAGGTAAATAATAGATGCATGGTCTATATGAATAAAGACTTGATACCCTCTAATGTAATAATGGAACTTGTTGATAGCATAAACTAATACTAAAAACTCTTTTTCAGTAACCGTGTAATTTAATTCTACTACATGTAGGTTCTTGCTTAAAAAATAGATAGCATAATTGAGTGATCCCTATTTTTGGCCTAATACAACTCCTAAAGTAGTATCTAAAGTGTTTGTGTGAATATGGAAAGGAAGCTTCCAATCAGGACCACACAAAATAGAGGTGGTGGTCAATAAGTCCTTTAATTATTTGAAGGTTATATCACAAGCAAGAGTCCAGATGAATTCAATATCTTTAGTCAAGAGAGTGAACAATGGTATTGATAGTTTATTAAAATTGTTGATAAATCTCTTATAGTAACCAGTATGTCCTAAAAAACACCTGACATATTTCTATTTTTGAGGAATAGGGAGATTTTTTATGATACTGATTTTTGTAGGGTCAATATTAATTCCTTTAGTAGATACATGGTAGCCTATGACAATGCATTGTCTCATAATCATGTAGCATTTTTTGTGACTTAAAGACAAACGGTGCTCCTGACAGTGTTGTAGCACTTTCTCCAAGTTGTTCAGGCACTCATCAAATGTTTCTCCATAAATAGTGAAGTCATCCATATAATATTTATATACATTCATTTTCCATATCTACAAAGATACTTAAGACAACCCTCTAAAATATTGTAGGAGTGTTACACAACCCAAAAGGTAATACATTATAAACATAAGTACCCTAGGGACAAGTGAAGGTGGTCTTCTCATCCTTAGGATCAATACTAATATGGTTGTAACCATTGAATCCATCCAAAAAAGCAAAATATTTCTTCCCTACTAGTATGTCCAACACCTAATCAATCAATGGTAGAGGAAAATGATCATTTATGGTTGTTATATTAATTTATCTATAATCTATGCATACATGCCATTCTCCATTTTTTTGGTATAATTACCAAAGTTGAAACCTATTCACTATTTGAGATGGGGTATATAAATCTAGCAGTGAGTAGTTTCTACAATTTCACTTTGACTATTTTTCTAAGGGTTGGATTAATCATACATTATGGTTTTTTGATTGGTTGGAACTCTTCTTTGATATAGATATGATGTGTGCATGTTTCTGAGTTGATTATGTGCATGTCCTCATAATTATATACAAAAGCACATTGGTTTGCATGCAATATATTGACTAGATATTTTTCCTAGAGAGATTAAAATTTATCATGACACTGATTTCATCATTTCTATATTGCTAATGGATCTGGTTTGACTACAGCAATGAAGTGACAACTTGTGGATAAATTCTTGTATAGATGCATTAGATTTATCTACTTCTCAGAAGCTATAAAATAGGCACTCAACACATTGCAGATGTCTAAGAACTGTAGAATAAGTTTGGTAATTATTATGGAGAATGTTGGAGAGAATTGTATTGTCTTCCTTATTAGCCAAGATGCATGCATGATCTATGGTGAATATATGAATCTAGGGAGACTACTCTACCTCATCTTCTTCAACCCATAATGTATGCTTTGGTGCTAAGGCTAACTGTGTTGGGGGATAAAGGACCAACTTCTTAGTGTGGTTTCCATTGGAGATCAATATGTCACCTAATCTATAGTTGATGAAGCCGTCAAATGTGGCAAGCCAAGGATGTCCTAAGATAAGAGAATATCTACCGAAATTAGACTTAAGCTATAGCACAATGAAATATGTAGGATACTCTCAAGAATCTATAGTAATGAAAAGATTTTCATTGATTATTTTTTATTTGACTATAGACCTATTATCTATTTGTAACATTGTAGATGTGGGATGAATATTATTCAAATGTAATTTGTGCATAGTTTTAGTTGTCATTATATTTATTACAACTCCCAAGTCTATCAATGTATTGGACAACTACTGATCATGGATCTGGACTGTTACTAATGGGTATCCTAAATATGAATATTTTTTTGGCAAGATGTTTCCCAATACAAGGTTTACAACCTAGCCAATCACATGCCTTGTACTAAGGTCTTTCTTATTTATTACAGGTTTACATAGACATAAGTCTCTAACATATTTGGAATATATGGGCACATGCTTGATGGCCTATAAGAGGAGAATTTTAATACAAAGATTTTTGAGTTATCTTATGAAATTAAATTTAGGCTCAATTGCATGGCATTGAAGGTTAAGATAATTTAGAAATGGAGGGATTATTTAAGCTATAACTTTATTTGTTCGTTCAGATAACTATTGTAGTGGTGAAGGTGGGTTAGCATGATCTTATAGAGTTTTTTTATCTGACTCTATTATTATGGGTGGGGCTAGAGGTGGTAGAACTTTCCCTAAACATAAGTGAACTTCACTAATGTTTTCTGCATATGCCAAGCACTAGATAGTTTCAATACTAAATATTGTTTGGAATAACTTAGTTGCAAGGTTCTACATGGGTTGGGTAAGGAGTTGATTAGGTTTGGGTGCAAATTTTGTATTAGACATAAGAGTAAGAGGTTATTATAGTTGTTGTGGAGGGAATCATCCTTGATATGTGCCCTAGGGATGATTGGGTCTCTAAGGTTGCTGCCACTAGTTTGTGAAGGGTGGGCCTTGGGGTGTTTTCCAAGCTTATATACAAGGTGGATATACATTTTGTGGAGGCTACCAGGAGGTGGTAGGGTAGCTTGTTTGAGGTGGCTGCCAGTTGGAATTATGAGGTGGGGATGAATTTTGTGGAGGTTTCTAAGAGGTGGTGGGGTAGATTATCTAAGATTGCTATCATCTGTAATTAAGAGGTGGGATATTCATCCATGTACTAGTCTAGTTGGGAGTAGTATTTAAAAATTATGAGTTAAAAGAGGTAGAATTTGTAAAATATGGATTTTGTCCCATACCTGGATAAGATGGTCATTGAACCCATGGATTTTTTTGTGCAACATAGAAAAATTGGTCTCCATCTCCTCCTATAACATGTAGCTCTACTATTTTTGGTTCTTTAGCTGTGATGTTAGGTACTTTAGCCCAAACCTCATGACACCTATAATCTATCTTCTTCCTCTTACAATCTGAACAATAGATGGTCAAATTTTGATTCAAAGCTAGTTGATTTTATCTTGATTGCAAACTATCCATTTGAGTGGCGAAATGACTAATGATATTTTGTTTCATTTTTTGTAATAGGTTACTAACTTCAGATTTTATAGGCCACTTACAACTACTAATGGAAGCTTGTTGCCTCTAATTTTATTTATGATAGATCTGAAATAGTTTTTGCTCAATTCCTTGATGTCTGCAAATGGAAGATGGGAGATATCTCCCCCACTCATTAGATCCAAGTCTTCTAGACAATCTTCTTTGAATCCTTTCAAGAAGATGAGTTTTAGATGTTCTTCTCATAGTGTACCTTCCTTGAATTTTTATACATTGAACATGAACTGTTCAACATAGTCTTCTAAAGATTTGTCCCCTTCTTGAGACATCCTAAAGATGTCATTTATTATATAACCTATTCCTTATCCATATTCCTGATACTTAGCTATCATTTTTTTTCATATCCTCCTAAGTGAGGACTGAATTTTTACCCAGTCCCATGAACCAACAAAGTGTTGAGTCCTTAAGGGTGGCTAGGAAAAGTTTCAATTTCTGTGCATCCTACTTTTAGTCATAGATTCTATAGAGGATATCAAATTTGAATAAAAAGTGTTTGAGGTTTTTCATAATGTACCTCTAAAATTGGTCAAGGCTGAGGGTGAGATATATTTCATTTGTGTTATGCCTATTGTATCTAGAATAAAAAATTCAAAAGTAACTATGTTTGGAGTCCCATTTTCATTGACAAAGTCTCCTTCTCTATTCATGATGAATTTTCTTATGATATGGATACCAAAGGTATTCAGGATCACATCTTCAAATTATGTATCAATCCCTTCCTCAATATGATAGTAAACATTTATTTACTACTCCACAGTCTTTTTTTTGATGAGAAATCTAAAGAGTCTCTTGCATTTTCTTGGATTTTTTCAAGAAATCATTAAGGGAATGATGCTCTGATGTTACTTTATGAAGTGTTTGGTTCAATAAGTTCTTATCCTTCATTTCTCCTCACTAACTCAGCTAATACTTTCTCTGCTTTTGTTTCCTTTTTTAAATCCAATAGTACTTCTTCTTCTGTAAGTTGCTTCCTTTAGTTTATAGTTTTTCCTTCTTTAAGAGTCATTCGGCTTATGGTGTATTTTTTCAATAGGATTCTTAGTTGGTATAGTTACTTGTGGTTCTTTCCTAATAGCAAATTGTGTCCTTTTTGGTAGGAATCTCTCCTGATAATATCTTTCTTTGTATAAACATTGTGTTACACCTTTCAATGGTCATGTTCCTTCCTACATAGGATTAGTGTCTTTTTGTTTTTTGAGTGTTCCAGGGGGTTATTTTAGAATAAGAAAAAGTACAATAAAGGAGTGCATAAATCAAAATAACTGGAATTGAAATTTTACATCTAAAAAATAGTAAAGTTATCTATTGAAGTGAGAAAATTACTCTAGGAAGAAGAAAATGAAAGCAAAAAAATTATCCTAGAAAATAAGAAATGAATGTAGGAAAATTATCATATAAAATAGGAAATGAAAGCAAGAAAATTAAAGGCACACTTTACAAAAAAATAAATCACTCTTGCAAGAAATAAATCCTAAAAATATGAACTATGCAAATTACAATATTGCAAAAAGACATTGAAGGCTATACACCATTTACTTTTGAAAACATAGATATATGGCATAAGACATCATAGTTCCCTCACTCAACTTGTCTCACTATAAATATATGTCTAGGAATTTAGACATCTAGTATTAGACACTATAATTCCCTCACTTGACTTATCTAGTTGGATAGAATAATGCATTAACCAATCTTAAAAAAATAATGATTGATTTTAGAAAATAATAATTAACACCCTCCTTGGCAATGGTGCAAAAATGTTGTGTATACTAATTATCCAATGAATACCAGATTATTGAGTTTGATTAACATTACTTATAAACCTAGGGTACATATGCTTTTCAAGGATATCAACACTATATATGCATTATTGATTCATAAATCAGTTTGCTTTACTAGTTGCATTATAATAAAGTTTTGTTGAATTCACCAGATAGTTATACTATGAAACTATTATGACAGAAATAGAAAAATATTTCACACTTATAAATCACACATCCATTGCACTTTATATAATCATATTAATAATGAGATCTACTTACACACTTTTAACTAAAGAGTATCAGGATCTTCACTACAACTCCTTCTGAGGGGTCCCTTCCTTGTTCAAAACTAAGTTCCAATCCTTCTCCAAGAGATTTGCAAAATCTTCTTAAAAAATTAACTTTCTCATTACTCAAATCTATAACAACTAAATATTTTTATAGAATATTGCAATGTAATAACTTTTATAGTTCTATTAACTATCCAATCTTTAATTTCAATTCACTCCTAATTTGATCTAGGTTTTGTCATCAAATATAGAAGGTAGTTTATTAACTTCTAATCAAAGACACCAAATTAGGAAAAATATAAATTATTTAGAAACTACCCCAATCAACCTTTAAGTGTTTAGTAACTAAAGTTACTTATTTTAGGCTTGACTGGGTTAAGGACAAGGTATACTATTTTTTTGTTTTATTTATTTTTGTCTCCTTCTTATTGTCCTTGTGTTTTTCATCTTTGGTAGCATATCCAATTTTTTTTGCATGTAGAGAGTCCATAAAATATCTATAATCCTTTCTAGTTATCCATTTCATTCTCAAGATAACTAGATGTGTCTTTAAGATCTGATCACAATAATAGCTCTATTTTATACAGTGGCTACATACAACCTATAGGTGAAGCCTACAGTTTCTATGGGTATTATGTAGTGGCTATATAAAACCTACAGGTGAAGCCTATAGTTATTTCATTCAACTTGCAATGGCTATAGATATCTCATAGGTGAAGCCTACAATTATTATGGGCAACCTACAGTGGCTACTAGTAGCCTGTAGGTGGAGCTTATAATTACTATGGGTAGCTTGTAAGTGTTGTCCCCAAACAAGATCTTGTAGCCTTACATTATCTTTCAAATGCTTGTTAAATAAAGCTACATAAGTATAATCTAATAAATGAAAAAACATCAATAATTCATAACATATATATATATATATATATATATATATATATATGCACACACAAAATCATAAATTCATTCATTCATTTGTATGAGTCATGGATGGTTATGGGGATTTACATATAAAAATATATATACTAGATATGGATGAGGCTATAAAATAAATAAATTGGTGGCTCCATCAATTAATTCATCATTTAATCAACCTTATGGTTAATGTCATTCAAATTAGGGATAGTGTCTAAGGCTGTCTACATTAGAGGTAGGAAGATATATAACAAGCAATAAAATCCAAACTTGCAGGAAAGTAAATCATATTACACTTTGTTAAAATTAAAACATGCCACACTTGCCAGAATGGAAATTACACTTGCAAAAATGAAAGCACACTTGTAGAAATTAAAGCACACTTGAAAGAAAGTAAATTGTTGAATTGAAAATAAACAAAGAAAACACCTATAGATTCACATCAAACTTTACAGAAAATAGATTTTTACATGAAAATTAAATGATAAAAATTCAAAAACATAATTATATAATAAATGAATCAACAAAAATACATTCATCCATATTCCTTGAAATAAGTGTCTAGCTCATCCCTCGGAAGAGGATTTTAATCAGAATGCTAGATTTTTTGTCACAAACTTCAGAATGCATTATTGATAAAAATTGATTACAATGGTGTGTGATGTTGCATTTATAATTTCATGCTTCCAACCAATTCCTTGTTTAAGAGTAACAACCATAGATGTTCTCTTCCAAATATGAAAATAAACATCACAATATTGATATTCTAGCTTATCTCAATCTTCTACAAAATATGGAGAGAGACATTAGTATCTATTTATAACATAAACTCAATTTTCATGAAATATGAAAAGAATTATTTATGGAATTAAATTATACAAATCTAAATTTAGGTGTAAATATACAAAGAAAGTCTATATATGGAAATATATATAATAAATAATAGTCATGAAAAAATAGCTAGAAATGAACTTGAAGGGCCTAAGAAAAGAGTCTATAGTTAGGCCTGCAAAGTCCATAGATAGGCCTGCATAGTTCATAGATATGCTTGCATAGTTCATAGATTTTAGACTTGTAGAGTCCATAGATTCTCTAAATTGCATTATTAAAACTATTGATGACTATGATGACACCCTTGGTGTTTGATAGTTTGAACTGATCTTCAATCAATGTACTACAAGGATGTAGAGCTACTAGCCGAGTCTATAGATATGAATTGAGTGAGTCCATAACTAGTTTGGGTGAGTCTGTAGTTATGCTTAGAGTGCTTGTAGCTTATGTCAAAGCTAATATTTGGTTGGGTCTTAATTATTGAGTCTAATATAGATTATTATGGGTTGTATATACACACAATAACAAAAATTTTCAAAAATTTAGTAATAAGAATCAACAAACAAGAAAATAATTTATAAAGAAATAACCAAGATATAGTTCTCTATTTCATTCTAAATAAATCATAAGTTTATAAATTACACTTAGATCTAATTATTATTCAAGAAAAAAGGATGTTATCTCATGGATAAAATGAGTCATTTTATGGTCTCATCATGGGTGATTTTCACTATTTAATTATATCTTCATACCCATCTTCTTCTACAAAGTCCTCCAAAAATGACTTAGAAATTTCATGTCCCTCAAATGGTCTCGTTTGGCCTCCAAAAAAAATCTAAAAATGAATTTAAATAGAAATAATTTCTTATGACTGCAACAAATTTTTTGAGATGGTCATTTTGGTGTATGAAAGAGCTCAAACAGAGCTACGAATCAAAAGTTATAGCCTCCAAAAGTTGGCTTATTTTTCCTACATCATTCTTCTCTTGTTGAAAACAACTCAACTCTTGCGAGTTGTCCTGATTGCACCACTATAATTTCTCTTTATCAATATTCTTTAGCTCCCCTTATATAATCCAAGTGTCATCTTCTTGTTTTAATCCTTTCCATTAGACCAAATACCTATTATAATTCCATTTCCTTGTGATTACTATATTTATAAATAAAACATGTACTATCTTTTCTTTCTTCTAATTTGAAACTTGATGTTACCAATTTACTTCTTCATCTCCATCACCTTCACCATCTTCTACATGGAATTCATATAAATCTAAAACATTAAATACTAGAGAGATCAAAATTTTGTGGTAAACTTTCCTCATAAACATTATCATTGATTTTACTCACAATTTTGCATGGACTAATTTTATTGTACTTCAACTTGTTGTACATGCCTTTTAAAAATATTTCTTTCCTCAAATAAACCATTACCAAATATCCTTCTTCAAATACCTCAGGTCTTCTTCTGACATTTGATTATGCTTTATATTCCTCATTACTTTCCTACAACTTTCTTCTTATTCTTTGCAACTATTGCATATGCTCTGAAAATGCTTCTACATCATCAAAAATTTTGATCTAAAATTAAAAATTTTACCAACTCTAAAATACCCATATGATTTCTTCCATAAATAATTTTAAATGGTTATTTTCCTATTAATCCATTCAATTAAATGTTATATACAAACTCAACTTGTGGTAAATCCAAGTCCCATTGTTTCAGCTTCTCTCCCACTATGCATTTAAAGAAATTTTCCAAGCTCCTATTTATTGTGCAGACTAATTGCCCAGTGATTACCAGATTCACTAGTCTAATTAAACATTAATTATCAACCCCGAGTATGTAAAATTTTCAAGAGTTTTAGCAATATATATGCATTACTGATTCAAAAATCAACTTGCTTTTCTAGTTGTAGTATAATGAATTTATGCTAAATTTACTAGATAGATATATTATGAAATTGTTGTGATACAATTACAAAACTATTTCACACTTATGTACCATACATGAATCATACTTATATAATCAAACTTAACAGAAAAATTAACTTACATAACACACTAATAATTAAAAAGGGTCATGATCTTCACAACATCTCTTTCTGAGGGGGTCCTTTCTCATTCAAAATTAAGCTCCAATCTCTCTCTGAGACAATTCACAAACTTATTAAAAATTCAACTCTCATTACTCAATTCTGAATACAAATGCTATAGTTCAAAAACTTCTACTATTAATTCCTCAAAATTATCTAACTCCTAATCTAATCTAAGTTCTGCCTTTAAATACAAAAGGTAGTTTATTGACTCTTAACTAAAAAAACCAAACTAAAAAAAAATACAAATACTTAGAAACTACCCTATTCAACCTTCAAGTGGTTAGTAACTAAAGTTACTTGTTTTAGGTTTGATTGGGTTAGAGACAAGACATACTATTTTGTTGTTTTATTTCCTTTTGTATTTTCTCATTATCCTTCTCTTTACAATATTTGGCAACACATCCAATGTCTCTTTGCATGCAGGGAATCCCTAAAACAACTATGATTCTTTCCATTCATTCATTTGGTTTCCCAATATAGATGTATGTATATATAATATCTCCTCAATAATGAATCTACTTTGCACAGTGGCTATAGACACTCTACATTAGCTACAGGCAACATGTAGGTGAAGCCTTTAATTTCTATGGGTATTTTGTAGTGGCTATATAAAACTTATAGGTGAAGCCTATAATTACTATGGGTATTCTATAGTGGTTAAAGATAACCTATAGGTGAAGCCTATAGTTACTGTGGGCACTCTATAGAGGTGACGAGTAACTTGTAGGTAAAGATTACAATGGCTATGGATAGCTTGTAGTAGTTATGGCTCGGAAAATTTTTGTAGCTTTACATGACCTTTCAGATGCTTGTTAGATTAAGTCATACCAACATAATTCAATCAATGAAAAGCATCAATAATTCATAACATATCACACACACACACACACACACACACACACACACACACACACACACACACACACACACACACACACACACACACACACACACACACACACACACATAGAGAGACACAGAGAGAGAGACAGAGACAGCTATATATATATATATATATATATATATATATATATATATATATATAATAAATTTATTAATTCATTTACATTAGTGATGGATAGCTATGGGATTTACATAGAATAAGCATGGAAAAGTAAGTAATTGGTGTCCTCATCACTCCCCCCTACTTAGCCTCTTTCTTGACCTTGAGAAATCTTTGGTTGCATTCTAAAACAATTTTTTTTTCTAAAGTATAGGGGTTCAAAACCTCTTGACCCTTCCAAGATATAAAAACCTTTATCATTCTCAATGTGTTTCCATCTTTTATTATCTACCTCTCTGTTAGCTGGAACATTTCATTTCCAATCAGGGATTGGGAACCAAAATATAAGAGGTTGAAACATCAATCCCAACCATTGTATTCTCTACTTCCTAACAAGTTTAATAGACAAGTATACTCTGTGGATGGCCTCACTAAGGTTTTGAGGGGAGTATGGTTCCTTCCTTTTCAAATCATCTATGAGTTCTTCCCATCTATGAGTGTAGGCAATTTTTTTCCCTTCCATCTCCTTCTATGAGACTCAAATAGTGGTTCTAGACTTCTGTCTATTTTCTGACAATCCATTCCTATGGAGCATTTGTGTTTATAAATGAGATCCATTCTTATACTATAGCATCTAAATCTTTGGATTCAGTCCTGATCATCGGGGTGTCTTCTTTATCCTTTCCTTGATATTCTTCCATGTCAGGATCTTGCTCCACCAATTAGAGCACATATGATTACCTTTGTATTAGCAACTAAACATGGAATTATACCAGAATGAATAACTAACTAGAAATATGAAACAACACAGGATTTGAGAGACAATATACAATTGTATTAAATACTCAGAAGAAAATAAAATAAAGAAGATGCCACTTCTTCTTCCACCTCAAAGGCTTGCCACACCTCAAGACCTTCTTCCCTCTCTCTCTCTCGATCCCAACAATCAACTCAAATATAGAATTGATGTTCACCTCTCCAACCAGTCAGTAACAATGCTGCTAGTACACCAAGTACACAACCATACTCCAAGTAGATATCCTGCTCTCTGATGCTACCTGCAAATCACTAGACCTTACTCACCATTGTAGATCTCCAAAAGAAGCCATGCACACCTGCTAACCAAGATCATACAAACACGAAGAACCCTTCTGATTCTCCAAACCAGCACCCACACTTGGTCCTATGGCACTAGGAGGAACACACCATTGCTCTCTTCTCTCTGAAGGAGCTTATTTTGCTCTCTTACTCTCTAGCACTAGTTTACAATACAACCCATGAGTCTATTATATAGATCTCATGCTTACAATAATTAGACTATCTTAATTACAATAATTAGACACATAACTCAAGACTATAATTAGCCTTTAACATGCAAACTCTCAGTTTAACTAACTAACTATTCATGCAATGAATAGTTATGGAACACACAGACGATCGACATCGATCCCTGTCTGCCTGGAGGTGACCGACGTCAGTCGACATCCTGCCGATGCTGGTAGTCTTCAGCTCACACCTGCCAATGTCAATTTCATTCTGCACTGTAATCTACCGATGTCGGTCTCTCTGGAACTCAACAACCTCCTCCATGTTTGCAATAGTTGAAGCTTTTAGCTCCATAACCTAGCAATCTCCCACTTGGAGATAAATAGCTGTAACTATACCTGTACCTATACACCATCTAATTTATTCCTGGCTTGTATCCCTCTTCAAGCTCAACCCTGAAGACCAACCATCACACACCCTGTGATGCCTTTCCTATCATCTAAGTAACCTGCCACATTCGAACCTACATATCCATGTAGTGAAGTCCTTGACCCTGCATAACATGTTAACCTACTGCTAGTCTCTCTCAAGTACCTGAGAATCTACCTTCCCCGAATTGGCTCCAAACTCTCTGACAGCTCCCACTGCTTGGGAAAACTCAGGCCTACACTAGACCTTATGTGATTTTGAACCCCATTCTAAGCTCTGCTTGAACTGTCCAGCCCTTGGTGTGCTTACCGATTCTGCATCTTAAACCTCGCCAACACCGTCTTCACATCAGCTCCCACTAGAGACAAAAATCTCCATGTTTCTCATGTCAAAGAATTTCACTGCTCCAAATTCCCCCTGACATAAATTTGAACTAACCTTACCCTTAGCTTAGCAAAACCTTGTATGTACAAACCTGCTATCAAACCATCCACATACAGTGACAGGATAATGTCATGACTCATCATCCACCTAGTAAGAATAAACACAATAGTTACACTGACATTGACTGAATCCCTGCTTTATCATCCACCTATCAAACCCTGTACCACTGTCCTGCAGCTTCCTCAAGACCATATACCTTGGCCTTCTATCTCATGTATGCATTCAATCTATTCTCTAACCTGGGAATCCATCCATCTGTCAGCACTGGCAACTCTACCAAATCCCCTGCTTGGTTCTCTTCTGAAGAATTCATACCATGCTCCCACTATTTCTAGATTCTACCTACATTGCCTCTTCACATCTTCCTGGTTCTTGACCATCAGTAAGCAATAAGTAATATAAAGAAGGTGAACAATGAATATGAGGTTCACTTACCCTTTCTAACCTCCATATGGGCGTTTGAGACTCTTTGACAGCTTGCTATCAGCCCAATATCTATTCCAGTGACCGATCTCAGCCATCTCCCAATCTGTAACCGACCGATGTCGGCTCCCTGTGACTGACCCTGTCTGCCGACGTTAGTTTCTTGACCAACGTCGGTGTACCTATTGCTGACGTCGGTCACTTTATGACCGATGTCAGTTCCTACTG
The DNA here is from genome assembly GCA_037957365.1 of Torreya grandis. NCBI lineage: Eukaryota > Viridiplantae > Streptophyta > Pinopsida > Cupressales > Taxaceae > Torreya > Torreya grandis. The sequence goes on along the minus strand of JARHVA010001306.1, from coordinate 906,101 downwards.
ACCGACACCATCGACTCTACTGATCAACACATGACCGACGTCGGTGCCTGTCTGTTCAACGTTGGTTCCCCTTGACCGACGCTGGTATCTGTGTTCACCTGTGAGTGATGAAATTTTACCTACAAGCTCCTTTTGGGTTAAACCCTTGTCCATATCAACACAGCCCTGCTCAAAATAATTTAGTCTCCTCCGCTGATCTCTGTCTATCATCTCCTCCATGAACACCAAGGCTTTCCAATTCTTAAGTTTATCAAAGACATCTGTCTTTCACTTCAGAACATGCATTCTCTTCTTACATATGTAACCAAGCCTACAAAGCCACATCTCTATAACAGAAGTTGAATCAATAATATAAGTAGATAGATAAAGGATACCTACTTTCTTACCACCGTCTAATTCAAGTGCATCCTCTGTGAGAGTTACTGTGCATCTCCCATCACCCAATTTTCCTGAAGAAATTAGACTCATCTCCAAGACTGGTACCTGCATGACCTCCTTCAACACATGTTTGTTATCTATCTGCAATTTCAGCTTCACTTCCCCTTTGCCAACCATTTGACAAGGCTCACCAGCTCCTAAATAAATCTCTCCAAAGTCTCCAAAGACATACCCATGAAAAGATGCTCTATTTCGGGCTGCATGTAAAGAGGCAAAAGAATCTGTAAACCAAGATTCTACTTTATCCAGAGCAACCTATGTAACAACCCCTGCAACATCTGCTTCTACACGCTGATCTTCTACCGACCAATAATCTTCTTTTCCCTGCTCTTTCTTTCCATCAATCAGACCATTCATGCTATTCAATTTCTCCATTCGTAGCTTACTTTCTTCTGCCATTGCTATACTCCCACTTAATCTAAAACCCCTAAGAGTGACCTGTAATAAAAAAACACTAACCAGATCTGAAACCACCTGTTAGTAACCCAACCAAAAGCTCTGATACCAACTGTCAGGATCTTGCTCCACCAATTAGAGCACATATGATTACCTTTGTATTAACAACTAAACATAGAATTATACCAAAATGAATAAGTAACTAGAAATATGAAACAACATAGGATTTGAGAGACAATACACAATTGTATTAAATACTCAGAAGAAAATACAATAAAGAAGATGCCACTTCTTCTTCCACCTCAAAGGCTTGCCACACCTCAAGACCTTCTTCCCTCTCTCTCTCTCTCGGTCCCAACAATCAACTCAAATATAGAATTGATGTTCACCTCTCCAACCAGTCAATAACAAAGCTGATAGTACACCAAGTACACAACTATACTCTAAGTAGATCTCTTGCTCTATGCTGCTACCTACAAATCACTAGACCTTACTCACCATTGTAGATCTCCAAAAGAAGCCATGCACACCTGCTGACCAAGATCATACAAACATGAAGAACCCTTCTGATTCTCCAAACCAGCACCCACACTTGGTACTGTGGCACTAGGAGGAACACACCATTGCTCTCTTCTCTCTGAAGGAGCTTATTTTTCTCTCTTACTCTCTAGCACTAGTTTACAATACAACCCATGAGTCTATTATATAGATCTCATGCTTACAATAATTAGACTATCTTAATTACAATAATTAGACATGCAACTCAAGACTATAATTAGCCTTTAACATGCAAACTCTTAGTTCAACTAACTAACTGTTCATGCAACGAATAGTTCTGGAACACACAGATGACTAACATCGGTCCCTGTCTACCTGGAGGTGATCGACGTCGGCCGACATCCTGCCGATGCCGGTTGTCTTCAACTCACATCTGCCGATGTCGGTTTCATTCTGCACTGCAATCTATCGATGCCGGTCTCCCTGGAACTTAGCAACCTCCTCCATGTTTGCATCAGTTGAAGGTTTTAGCTCCATAACCTAACAATCTCCCACTTGAAGATAAACAGCTGCAACTGTACCTGGACTTGTAGACCATATAATTTATTCTTGGCTTGTATCCCTCTTCAAGCTCAACCCTGAAGACCAACCATTACACACCCTATGATGCCTTTCCTATCATCCAAGTAACTTGCCACATCTGAACCTACATATCCATGTAGTGAAGTCCTTGACCCCGCATAACATGTTAACTTGCTGCTAGTCCCTCTCAAGTACCTGAGAATCTACCTTCCTCGAATTGGCTCCAAACTCTCTGACAGCTCCCACTGCTTGGGAAAACTCAGGCCTACACTAGACTTTATGTGATTTCAAACCCTATTCTAAGCAATACTTGAACTGTCTAGCCCTTGGTGTGCTTACTGATTCTACATCTTGAACCTCGTCAACACCGTCTTCACATCAGCTCCCACTAGAGAAAAAAATCTCCATGTTTCTCATGCCAAAGAATTTCGCTGCTCCAAATTCCCCCTGACATACCTCTGAACTAACCTTACCCTTAGCTCAACAAAACCCTATAGATACAAACCTGCTAGTAAACCATCCACATATAGTAACAGGATAATGTCATGACTCATCATCCACCTGGTAAGAATAAACACAATAGTTACACTGACATTGACTGAAGCCCTGCTTTGTCATCCACCTGTCAAACCCTGTACCACTGTCCTATAGCTTCCTCAAGACCATATACCTTGGCCTTCTATCTCACATATCCATTCACTCTCTTCTCTAACCTGGGAATCCATCCGTCTGTCAGTGCTGGCAACTCTACCAAATCCCCTGCTTGGTTCTCTTCCAAATAATTCATACCATGCTCCCACTATTTTTGGATTCTACCTGCATTGCCTCTTCACATCTTCCTGGTTCTCGACCATCAGTAAGCAATAAGTAATATAAAGAAGGCAAACAATGAATATGAGGTTCACTTACCCTTTCTGACCTCCATATGGGCGTTTGAGACTCTTTGACAGCTTGCTGTCAGCCCAATATCCATTACAGTGATCGATCTCAGCCATCTCCCAATCTGTAACCAACCGATGTCGGCTCCCTGTGACTGACCCTATTTGTCAATGTCAGTTTCCTAATTGATGTCGATGTACCTGTTGCTGACGTCAGTCACTTTATGACCGATGTTAGTTCCTGCTACCTGACACCACTGACTCTACTGATCTACACATGACCGACGTCGGTGCCTGTCTGTTCGATGTCGGTTCCCCCTGAGCGATGCTGGTATTTGTGTTTGCCTATGAGTGATGGATTTTTACCTGCAAGCTCCTTTTGGGTCAAACCCTTGTCCATATCAACACAACCCTGCTCAGAATAATTCAGTTCCCTCCGCTGATCTCTGTCCGTCATCTCCTCCATGAACACCAAGGCTTTCCAGTTCTTAAGTTTATCAAAGACATTTGTCTTCTGCTTTAGAACATGCATTCCCTTCTTACATATGTAACCAAGCCTACAAAGCCACATCTCTGTAATAGAAGGTGAGTCAATAATATAAGTAGATAGATAAAGGATACCTACTTTCTTACCATCATCTAATTCAAGTGCATCCGCTGTGAGAGTTACTGTGCATCTCACATCACCCAACTTTCCTGAAGAAATTAGACTCATCTCCAAGACTGGTACCTACATGACCTCCTTCAACCCCTGTGTGTTAATCATTTGCAATTTCAGCTTCACTTCCCCTTTTCCAACCATTTGACAAGGCTCACCAGCTCCTAAATAAATCTCTCCAAAGTCTCCAAAGACATACCCATGAAAAGATGCTCTATTTCGGGCTGCATGGAAAGAGGCAAAAGAATCTGTAAACTAAGATTCTACTTTATCTAGAGCAACCTGTGCAACAACCCCTGCAACATTTGCTTCTACACGCTGATCTTCTATCGACCAACAATCTTCTTTTTCCTGCTCTTTCTTTTCATCAATCAGACCATTCGTGCTATTTAGTTTCTCCATTTGTAGCTTACTTTCTTCTGCCATTGCTATACTCCCACTCAATCTGAAACCCTTGAGAGTGACTTGTAATCAACAAACACTAACCAGATCTGAAACCACCTGTTAGTAACCCAACCAAAAGCTCTGATACCAACTGTCAGGATCTTGCTCCACCAATTAGAACACATATGATTACCTTTGTATTAGCAACTAAACATGAAATTATACCAAAATGAATAAGTAACTAGAAATATGAAACAACACAGGATTTGAGAGATAATACACAATTGTATTAAATACTCAGAAGAAAATACAATAAAGAAGATGCCACTTCTTCCACCTCAAAGGCTTGCCACACCTCAAGACCTTCTTCCCTCTCTCTCTCTCGGTCCCAACAATCAACTCAAATATAGAATTGATGTTCACCTCTCCAACCAGTCAGTAACAACGCTGCTAGTACACCAAGTACACAAGCATACTCCAAGTAGATCTCCTGCTCTCTTCTGCTACCTACAAATCACTAGACCTTACTCACCATTGTAGATCTCCAAAAGAAGCCATGCACACCTATTGACCAAGATCATACAAACACGAAGAACCCTTTTGATTCTCCAAATCAGCACCCACACTTGGTACTGTGGCACTAGGAGGAACACACCATTGCTTTCTTCTCTCTAAAGGAGCTTATTTTGCTCTCTTACTCTCTAGCACTAGTTTACAATACAACCCATGAGTATATTATATAGATCCCATGCTTACAATAATTAGACTATCTTAATTACAATAATTAGACACATAACTCAAGACTATAATTAGCCTTTAACATGCAAACTCTCAGTTCAACTAACTAAATATTCATGCAATGAACAATTTTGGAACACACAGACGACCGACATCGGTCCCTGTCTGCCTGGAGGTGACCGACATCAGCCGACATCCTACTGATGCTGGTTGTCTTCAGCTCACACCTGCCGATGTCGGTTTCATTCTGCATTGCAATCTACTGATGCCAGTCTCCCTGGAACTTAGCAACCTCCTCCATGTTTGCAACAGTTGAAGCTTTTAGCTCCACAACCTAACATTCCATTTATTTTCTTATTTAAATTTCATTTAAAACATATGAAAAAATACATTTAATTGGACATCCCCCAAATAGATGTTGGGATTCCATTCTATATCACTAGGAGTAACATATTAGTGAATGTAGAATTCACTTAGCTAGGCTTGAAGATCAGGATTAACATGTCTATACTCATCAAGGAAAGATCTTGGGTCATAGACCATATAATATTGATCATTATAAATCCTATAATACCTAAATTTCAACTATTTTTATTGTAAGTATATAACATACACTCTAGAAGGGGGTCTACAGTTCATCAATAACTCAGTAATTTCATGTAAATTGCCAATATTTTCCTTCAGATATCTGATTCTATTTTTAGCAAATTCTAATTTTTTTGTAATTCATCATGTTTTTTTTTATTCAACATATCCCTTGAATATTTGCACCAATTCTTTGTGGTAGGTTTCATTATTACTAATTTTTTCCTTCAAAAAAAGTAAAAGATCATTAGTCTCTACTAGAGTGGTCACTAAGAAATCCACATCAATAACTTCTTCAATGGTTGTTGGTGTAGTAGGCAATGGAGGAGGAAATCCCTGATAGAAAGGTACTAAATATAGAGCATACTCTACTATAGGGGATTCTATGGCCAAGGTGGATGAGGATGTTTTAGGTTCCTCCACTCTCTTCTCTTTGTCCATAGAGGGTTCTACAAACTCTGCTACTCCTAAAAGCATTTCAATTCCTCATTTTTCTTTCATTTCTATCATCTCATTTCTAAGTTTGTATATTTCCTACATATCTTGTTCTAATGTTTGGAACTCCTAATCATGAGAAAAAATTTCTTGTTCTCTTCCTTTTTCCATAACCTCTTATTCAACCAATTCTTCTTCGTTTGCGGGACACTCTACCTCTCTCAATTCTTCCTCAGTATATCCAATGTTTCTGAGGAGATCAATGTCCTTAGTGAATCTAGATGGGAAAGGTGATCGTTCTTCTTCTACCTTAGCATATCCTTCATCAGTAGACCATTCTTCTATTTCGAATCCATTAGAAGTTTTATTAAGCCTAGGCTCTTTCCTTGGTTCATCATCATCACTGGTGGCTATGGTTAAGGAGGTTGTAGTGGTATTTTATTTATTCATCCTTTGAGATATCCTAAGAGGAGGTCTCCTTATTTTTGACACTATGGGTTTATTCCCCTTGGTTTTCATTTTCCTTGTAGGAGGGGTGACTGATGGAGTTTGTGTTTCTTATGCAACATTTAACAGGGGAAATTCTTGTGTAGTAGGAGATAGTGTGGAGGAACCAACCTAAGGTGAAGACATAATGGGAGAAGGGACATGTTATTGTGGGATTTCCTCCTCTATATTAGAAGGAGATAAGACTAGTCTTCTCCTATTATTGTTTCCTACAATAGTCTCACATGGACCTTCATTGGCTACAAGTTGACCAGTAACACTAGTGCCTTCAACATATTCCTAAATAGTTTGTTGTGGTATCTCCTCAGGGGATTCCATCTCATTAGTGTCTTCTTCTTGCTAGGGTGAAATATTTTCTAGGGACAAAAATTGCTCCCAAGTGAGGTCAGGTTTGACAAAAAATTATGAGCCATATTAGGTAGTGGTGAGATAGGGTTGTTTCAGTGACCTTCTGATATTCTTTGGACATTCTTTTCAAGATATTCCATTAGAAATTGGGAACATTAATGACTCTATTGTGTCTTAAATGATTTAAAATTTTTAAATAGAGAGTGTAAATGAGAGAATACCTCCTCTCATAGGTCATGTACCTAATAATATATGATTTTATCTCTCTTCATTCTGTAGATAGACTAAGTATTTCCACTTCTCCTTTCTTTAATACCAATTTTTCATTTTCTTGGTAAAATTACTTCCTGGTCTCTTGGCCATTGGGTCTATCCTACCAATTTTCTCCCATGCTTAGTAGCCTAGTTGTTTGGTTCACCAAGGTCTCAGTAACTAGAAATGTAATGCCACATACAGTGGCTTAGTTTCCATCAAAATAACCTATAAATACTCTATAAAGAGGCTCTAAATTTTTTTGTAACCATTCAAAATAGGTAGTACAACCGACTCTATAGAAGACATCCCAATTGGCTTGGTCTCCCCATAAGTGATTGTGTTTTGAGGCATGTCTCCACATGAATGAACCTCCCATTTTAACTTCTCTATCATTCCATTCAACCAATAGTTAGCTGCACACTTTTTGGACTTATGGAAATCTACTTGTAGTAGGTTTGTTTTTAAATGACAAATATGGGGTTTGCAGGTTGTAAGTTTTGGCTCAATAATTTTGGTTATGAGGTTACAAGTTATAAATTATGGCATCTCAAGGGTTACCATGACATGTGAGTTTTAACCTATAGCATTATCCCCCCACTTGAGCTATCGCATGTCCTCAGGTGATGTGGACTGAGTAGGAAGTATGGGATAAATGGGTCATCATAAGGAATAAAAATGCAGTTTTTAAAGTGATGTGATATATATTTTTTGAATGAATGATTAAAGTCATAATTAAATATTATTTATTAATACCATACATGCTATGTTATAATAATGAATGCCATTTTCAATGATGAAAGATATGGTGTACTTTTTAATAGCACTGTTCCAGATGTGATGCCTGAGAAGTTGTACATGTGTTGGTATGCAAATATTTGCATGTGAATGATTAACAGGTGCAATGATTGGGTTGGTAGTTAGAATTGGAGTGAAGTCGACCCTTTGTGATGTGATTAGGAGATCACTAATGGTTAGGCATTGATGATGCCTATAGCTCACATGTATGTGATGTAGGATAGTCTACATGGAACAAAGGTCTAATACATGGAGGATAAATGATTGTTGTCTTAGCATAAGGTGGAAATTGAAAGGCTGAGTGATTTAAGTGATGGAATGGAACATCCTAAATAGGTAGATGATGGCATTACTACCTAGTGAACTTCATCTAGATGAACTACCTGACAGGAGCCTAGATGTTGTTTATACCTTAGAGGTTTTGTGCTTAAGGCTTGGTTGTAGTAATCAACAGGGTCTTCAATATGGAACTTGTGTGTTAAAGAAATCTAAGATCTCATTGATCAACATAGTGAGATGATCTTCATAAAATGACTAGAACTAAAAATGAATCATGAGTGTCCCTATAGGCAAAAATTTTGGTCTAAAACATTTCTACATGGAAAGAGAAGTTGTATTTTTTATTGTGGCTTTGTAGCTTGGTATTCAGGGGTAGTTTTAGGAAATAGATATGACATTTTATGCTCCAATCTTCTTTTATTATTCCATGAGGTTTTCTTATGACTTTCATGCAATGCCCAAAAGCCAATAACCAAGCCATCAATGAGAGTTGTAGGAGGATCTATCTTGTATGCTCTATAGAAAGGTGAGAATAGGCATCTGAGGGTACTTGTAGTAGCTACAAACATGCTCGCAACAAGATTAAAAGTGATGGAAAACTATGTAGAAGGTGTCCATAGTAGTTTCAAAAATTCCCATAGCAACTGAAGAAAACCTATGTGAATAATTGGGATTTGAGGGTATTAGTGTAGGTTTTTATTTTTCCCTATTTTTTAATTAGGGAAATTATATTTCTTGTGCATACATGGAGTTTTCCTACATTTTTGGGATAGACTAGCTTATGTAGAGGTGTGTGTCATAGATGTGTCATAGGTGTCATAAGTAACTCCCTTGATGGGAGTTACTTCTCTATTATTAGCACCTTGTCACCACCTTTCATGGAGGAGTTACAGTCTATTCTTGGGGTGCCTTGTCCACTTTTTATGGAAGAGTTACTTACGTACTCTCCTATATGTATTCCTCTCTTTGGCCATCTCATTTTAATCAAATTTTGGTTTTCTCCATTTTGTCTTGTGCAATTTATCTTCTTGTGTAATTTTCAAATTGCTTTAGCATCTATGTGGTGTGCACTTGCTTCATCTCATGTGATCACATCTCCATTGCATTCACATTATCTAGATTCTGGCAACAACTCCGATATGGTATCAGAGCAAACCTGGTAATCATGTGTCTGGTTATGCTTTTAGTTTATTTTGAAATCAAGAGGAGTGGAGTTCTCTTTATTTTTTTAATTTCTAGATCTAATCTAAAATAATAATAAAACTTTCAATATCATTTTTGGTATCTTTTCCTTGGGATCCTTGGCCTTTGGGTGTCTTGGCTGTCTTCACTTCAGGTGCTGGTTTTGTTTCTGTTCTTGGGTGCCATTGTTGTGTGGAGCAGCAGAGGGAGGAGCAACACTTAGATTCAGTCCAGGCGCAACTTCTACAACTCTACACCAACCTTATTTTGGTCTGTGCCTAGCTTCTAGAACTCCATGCCAAGTAGCAGAAACAGTCCTTTCTAAAACGATGCCATCATGCCATACGACGTCTAGGTCTGCAAGTTATTTTTTTTGCAAAACAAAATCAGAACTGTTTTCTTTAGAAAATGGCACTTTATTTTCTGGTTTGGTGTCCCATGTGGACCCTTAGTCATTAGGCATCCTTTTTATACACCTGGCATTTTGTTTTTGCACCTATTTTTTGTCTCTTCTATGGTAAAATCTGCACTGGAAGTGTTAAGTTTGCAGTCTGTGTGCTAATATCTTCATTGCGTTGGAAGTGTTGGAAGGGTGCATGTTCATTGTGAAGCCCTGGTTTCATCTTCTTGGCAGTGCCTATCAAGGCATTAGACATCACACAACAGCTATCTCCCTCTTATTAAAAAAAAAGTTAAAAAAACTAGCTGGAAATTCATTTTTTTTGCCTTACTAGTATTTTTTACTAAAAGAGGAAGGTAAACTTGCTTTCACGCATATCGAGACAATCAGTTAAAATTAATTTCAAAAAAACCTTTTTATTTTTATTCTTCACTCTGTGAAAAATCGAATGAGTGGTTGGAATGCCACTTTCTCTCTCAAAACAGGCATTTTTTAATGTTTTAGTGCTTTTTTTTTTGCAAAAATACTAGTTTACGAAAAATTGAACCTTTAATATCTTGCAAATGGTAGCTCAGATTTGGGTGCCATTTTTTGAAAAAGTGTTTGTAATTCAATTCTCCATAGTTTAGGCTTGTTATTTGTTAAAAATTCACTAGTTTATAAAGTGCCAAAAATTTGGGTCTCTCAAGACGCATTTTCGACTGAGTCCGACGTCCTGTTTGCTTTAGTCTTGCACTAATTGCTCTAAGACGCATTCTCAGTTGAGCCCGATGTATTTTGAGCATGCACTTGCATATTTAAGGGGGCTCAATATCTTGGGGGGTGTGATTTCTTTTCACAACTTGTAAATCTTTGCTTTCATTCTCCTTTCTGCATAAATTCACAACTTGCAATCAACACAACTTCACCTAAATTCATCTTAAAATGGATTATTTTCAACTTAAACCCCTAACACCCTTCAAATATCATGAATGGAAGGTTAAAATGTTAATCATTCTTAGAAGCAAAGGGTTGTATAGGATCACCATGAGTACTGAAGTAGAACCCAACACTGATGCTGAAAAACTCAAGTGGTACAAACGTAGTGATGAAGCCTATGGATTATTGAGCTTGTCTGTGTTTCCAGAACTTATCTTCTATTTATAATCCTCCAAGACTCCCAATGACATATGGGACACCTTAAAAAACTTATTTGGGAAGCTTGATGAGATGAGAGGTCATGAGCTCGAAAACGAACTCATAAGTCTAAGTCCTAGCAACTTTGACACCCTATAGGACTTCTTTACTAAGTTTAAGGCCCTTAGATTGAAATTGAAAGAATGTGGGATAGAGAAGAAAGATGATCAACTCATCCTTTCTATTCTTGCAAAGTTAGGTCCAAGCTATTCAGTCTTTGTCTCCACTTTCCATGCCACAAAAAGTGCCCTTAACACTACATGGAAAATGCCTTCTTTGGATTCATTTATTGCAAACTTGACTAGGGAGCAAGACAAGCTAATTCAAATGAGCACAATGAAGTCTACTCAACCCCAAGCTTTGATAGCTGGAAATGGTAAGGATAAGACTTCAACAAAGGAGAAGAAGAAAAAGAACAAGGACCAAGAGAAGAAGAAAGAAAACAACAATCCTGCCAAAAACAACACTGAGTCTTCATGCTCCCATGCTAAACCTAAGAAGGAGAAGGTTAAGTGTGCCTATTGTAAAAAGACAGGGCACGATGAACACAAATGCATGAAGAAACAAATAGATCACCTAACTCATCTTCTAGAGAAGAACAACATAGGTGTTCCTGAGTCCATCAAGTAGAATTCATCTACCCAAGATTCTACCAAGGCAAAAGGCAAGGGTAAGGAGAAAGAAAATGGAAAGGGCCTTGTAGCTACTACAACTTCTACAACATCATGGGTCATTGATTCGGGTGCTTCTCACCACATGGGCTCTTCACTATTTGAGTTTTCATCTTTAGAGCCTTGTAGCATGACTTCAATTAGTTTGGGTGATGACACATCAGTTTCTGTTGCAAGGAGAGGGTCAGTTGAAATGGAAGGAGGAAAATTCAATAATGTTCTGTGTTCCTTCTCTTTCAACCAATCTCCTATTAGTGTACCAAATCACTCACATTGGTCAGGGCATGAGAGTTGAGTTTTCACTAGATTCAGTAGCTATCAGGGAGTTGCATAGTGATACTACAGTGGCAGTGGGTAGGGCAGATCACCAAGCCAGGTTATACACCTTCTCACATTTTGCATCAAATTCTTCTCCAATAGCATTGCTGACTCATTCAAATGGAGTTAAAAAATTGTGGCATGAGCGGTATGGCCACCTTAACTACCACTACCTTGAGCAACTTTACAAAAATGACATGGTCATTGGCTTGCCTCATGTCCAATTCTCAAAAGGAATTTATGAGGGGTGTTCACTTGGGAAGCATCTCGAAGAAAAAATTGACAAAGGAAAATCTTGGAGGGCTTCACAACCTTTGGAGTTAGTCCACGGTGATGTATCGGGACCCTTTCCAAAACCATCTTTCACAAGGGCCAAGTACATCCTCACTTTCATTGATGATTTCTCTAGGTACAATTGGATATATTTTCTCAAACAAAAGTCTGAAGTGTTTGAAAATTTTCCAGACTTCAAGGATCTTATTGAGAAATAGAGTGAAAAATCCATCAGGGTTCTTCAAACTGATAATGGAAGGGAGTATGTCAGCATCAGGTTTGAGCAAATTTTTACCACAGAGGGGATTGATTTGCAGTGCATAGTCACTTACAGTCCTTCACATAATGGGGTTGCAGAACACAAGAATAGGTTCTTGAAAGAAATGGGTAGCTGTATGATTCACTCCAAATCTTTAGCACCACAGTACTGGGCCGAAACCATCAACTTTGCTTAGTACATTCAAAATAGGGTTCCTCACAAAGCTTTGAAAGGGATAATACCCTTTGAAGCTTGGCATGAAAGGAAACTTGATGTTGAGCACCTCAGGGTTTTCAGATCCCCAGCCATGGCCCACATTTTGAAGAAAAAACACAAAGCTATGCAACATCAATCCAAGCCTTACATCTTTATAGGATATCTAGATGGTATTAATGGGTATCACCTTCTAGATCCAGTCACTCATGAGTTGTTCATCGAGAGAAGTTGCCATTTTTAGGAGAGTCTTAGAGACTCAACACTTGACACTTCTTCTCCCTCATTGGATCTACTTCTTCATGATGACTCCTCATTAGATTCAGATTAGCCACAACAGGTTCTTGAGCCAGAGACATCTTCTTCTTCTTCAAGTTTAGACAGTGAGGACAATGATGCAGAGTCATCCACCTCTAGTCAGTCAGAGGATGAGGAGTTAGCTCCTGACTCGCCCACTTCTGGGCCACTTTGGGCTAGACAGACACCTGAGAGTGCTGACACTTGGGTAGGAGATCCCGCAAATGACAGACGTACTAAGGGGGATTTTCAAAGAGATCCACATGCCTTCTTTACTTTAGTTTCAGATCCACAGACTTTTCAAGAGGCATCGGGGGTACCTGAGTGGGATAGTGCTATGGAGGAAGAATATTCTTCCTTAATCAAAAATCACACTTGGGATTTGGCTTCACTTCCTAAGGGAAGAAAGATGATTTGATGTAGGTGGATATATCGAACCAAGTTTGTAGTAGATGGGTCAGTTGATAAGTACAAGGTGTGATTGGTCACTAAGGGTTTCTCACAGGTGGTAGGCATTAACTACTCAGAGACCTTTGCACCCGTTGCAAAGATGACTTCTATCTGACTCACCTTGGCTATTTCTATAGCACATGGTTGGGATGTGCATCAGATGGATGTGAAGAGTGCCTTTCTTCACAGAGACCTAGAGGAGGAGATCTACATGGAGCAACCACCAGGATTTGTTCAGGATTCTTCCTTAGTATGCAAACTTAGGAAATCTATTTATGGCCTCAAATAGGCCCCTCAAGCTTGGTATGCCAAGATGGATTCCTTCCTTCTCATAGAAGGTTTCACTAGGTGCCATTCTGATCCCAATGTCTACTTCTTATGGCAGGATGATTCGCTCTTGATTTTGGTTCTATATGTTAATGACCTTTTGATCACCAGGAGTTCTTCATCAGCTATTACAGCGGTGAAGGCATCTCTCCAAGATAGATTTGACATGATAGACTTGGGTTTGTTGCACTACTTCCTTGGCATTGAGATCTCACAGTCAGATTCAGGGATTTCTCTTACATAGCCTAAGTATGCTCTTGATTTATTGGCTCAATTTCACATGGTTGATTGCAAGCCATCTCCAACTCCCTTTCTATCAGGAGTCAAGCTTGAGGTTGACTATTCTTCACCATTGGTTGATGCCACTCGGTATCGACAACTTGTTGGTAGTATCATCTACTTGATTCACACTAGGCCTAACATATCATATATAGTGGGACTTGTCTCCAAATTTATGTAGGAACCTTATGAGCTGCATTGGAAAGCAGCTAAGAGGATCTTGCATCACATACAGGGTTCATAGAGATATGAGATTCATTACAGATTTGGCATAGAGGTTGACTTGGTTGGATATACAGATTTAGACTGGGATGGTAATTCATAGACTCACAAGTCCACTTCTGGTTACAGTTTCTCTCTGGGTTCTGGTCTTATCAGTTGGTCTAGCAAGAAGTAGAATGTTATTGCTATATCATCCATAGAGGCAGAGTACAGGGGAGCTGTTAATGCAGCTACTGAGGCTATTTGGCTTCAGGGGATTCTTTTTGAGTTTGGCATTCCTATTAGGTAGCCTACCATCATTTATTGTGGCAACCAAAGTACCATTCAAATTTGCAAGAATCTAGTTCAAAACCAGTGGACCAAGCACATAGAGATTCACATGCATTTCATTTGAGAGCTTATTCATAGTCAGGTCATTGACTTGATATTTTTACAGTCTTTTGAGCAGGTTGTAGACATCTTCACCAAACCTTTCACCAAGAGCAAGTTCATTCATCTACGAGCTCTTCTTGGGGTGCAGTCTACATCTGCAGCAGCATCATCTTCAGGGGGGGCCTTCTAGCCTGTTCTTTCTTTTATGTCTCTCTTTTTGGGGGGAGTTTTTTGCTACGGGTTTTCTCCTTTTCTCTATCTTATGGGAGATTGCATTTATACATGGGTACCTCATTAGGCCTAGTTGTCGAGACCCATTTTATATTTCCAAACTACCCACCTAAGCTATGCTTATGGGGGGGTATTAGTGTAGCTTTTTATTTTTCCCTATTTTTTAATTAGGGAAATTGTATTTCTTGTGCATACATGGAGTTTTCCTACATTTGTGGGATAGGCTAGCTTATATAGAGGTGTGTGTCATAGATGTGTCATAGGTGTCATAAGAATGTCATAAGTAACTCCCTTGATGGGAGTTACTTCTTTATTCTTAGCACCTTGTCACCACCTTTCATGGAGGAGTTACAGTCTATTCTTGGGGTGCCTTGTCCACCTTTTGTGGAAGAGTTACTTACATACTCTCCTATATGTATTCCTCTCTTTGGCCATCTCATGTTAATCAGATTTTGGTTTTCTCCATTTTGTCTTGTACAATTTATCTTCTTGTGTAATTTTCAAATTTCTTTAGCATCTATCTAATGTGCACTTGCTTCATCTCATGTGATCACGTCTCCATTGCATTTGCATTATCCAGATTCTAGCAATAACTCTGATAGAGGGATTGCCTTCTCTCTACTTCCTTCTTCATGTTCCCTTATTTATTTATTTATTTTACCCCTAAATAGATAACAAACTATTTTTATAATTAGGCCATTTTTAAAAATATAGGTAGCCAATAGGTTGGTTTTCTATCCAAAAGTTACCAATAATGCCTGAAAATGAGTTTTCATTATTGGATTTATTTTTGACTCTAACTGCTATTTGTAGTAGAATGTTTATTCAAGGTCCTGACCAAGTCACCTAGAAATGTAACTTATCAAAGACCAGGTGAAGGTCTTATTCATCATACCAAAGGAGGGCAAGGATGTCATCCTTTCCTTCTTCAGCTGAGTGTGGACTTGTGCTCTCATTGTCTAGAGAGGCAATATTCCTATCTAGGACATCATTGTATCCATCTTATAACTACTAGCATATGTGACTGGTAAATTCTTCTTGAGTAAGTGGTTTTTATAAAATTTGAGTCTATGTCCATTAACCAATAGATGAAATATCATTGGATCAATTCTATGGAGTTTAACTGCTTCATTTTCAAAACCATGCTCAATCTCAAAAAGACCAAGCCATCTAGTCTAGAGTTTACCCTTGTGGTCCTTGTATTTAGAGTCAAATAGAAGGGCCCAATCTATGGTATGTAATTATCTAATCTTAATGTGCTTGTCATGCCATCCAACCCATTATTTTTATACAAGTTATATGTTTTGTAATTCTTGTTGTTTATATTCATCTAAAGCATTCAACTGTAGAAGCCTTTGTTTTTGGGCTTTAGATATATCCATCCCAATTTCTAGTGTTGTTTGTAAGATCTTATGCTCAAATTTGATGGGAAAGATAGGTTTCTTTCCATATACCAACTCATATTAAGTGAATCTTGTAGTGGTCTTCCATGTGATTCTATAAGCTCACACAGCTTCAAGAAGCCTAGCCTCCCAATACTTATGAGATAGAGTAACAGTCTTTGTTAGAATATTTTCTAACTCCCTGCTGGTGAATTCTACCTATCCATTAGACTATAGATGATATGGAGTTTATTTTTTATGCCTAATCTCATATTTTTGGTCTAATGTAGTAATTAAATTATCAGTGAATTGGGGTCTCTGATTAGTGACTATTTCATGTGGCACACCATATCTAGTAAATATTTATTCATAGAAGAAAGTTTCCACCTTCTCATCCTTGGTATGTGTAAGATCCTTGACATCCACCCATTTAGTGACACAGTCAGTATAGACAAGGATTTACTCTTTGTTGTTGAATTTTAGATCAAAAGGTCATACAAAGTTTAGGCCTAACTTTTTGAATGGTTCAAGCACCATCTGGGGCTACAAAAGCATTTCATCTAAATGTGTGGGTCCCCCCATATGCTAACATTTGTCACAATGTATAGTATATCTTATTGCATATTTATAGAGTGAGGGCTAATAGTATCTTCTATTCAAAATTTTGACTATTATATGATTGACTACAAAGTATCCTCCATAAGTTTTATCATGGTAGGATTTGAGGATATCTGTAATTTCATCTTGTTCAAGACATCTTCTGATGATAGAGTCAGGCCTAGTATAGAAAAGAAATCCAGAAAACCATGAATATATAACACTTTTGTGAATCAATTCTCTCCTTTGTTTTGGGAGGAAGTGTTGTATAAGTAACCTTGTTACAAGGTAGTTAGCAATATCAACATACTAAGGTGTGGTAATGATGAGAGAGAATAGGTGTTCATCAAAAAATGAGTCATCCACTATGGTATCCTCTTTAGGGTTTTGAAAGTGTGATAAAAACTTAGCCACTACATTGTACTTGTCAGGCTTATTTAAAATGGTGATATCAAATTCCTGTAATAAGAGTAACCATCTTATCACTCTAGATGGAACAATTAGTTTGTTCATAAGGTATCAAATGGATGCATGGTCTATATGAAAAAAGACTCTGTGATGTAGTAATGGAACTTGTTGATAGCATAGACTACCACCAAGAACTTTTTTTAGTAATTGTATAATTTAATTTTACTTCCCATAGGTTTTTGCTTATAAAATAGATGGCATAATTGAGTGCTTCTTATTTTTGACCAAGTACAGATCTGAGGGTAGTATTTGAAGCATCTATGTGAATGTGGAAGGAAAACTTCCAATTAGAACCATGCAAAACAGGGGTGGTGGTCAATAATTCTTTCAATTATTTAAAGGCTATATCACAAGTAGGAGTCTAGAGAAATTCAACATCTTTAGCCAAAAAAATTAATAATGGTGCTACTAATTTACTAAAATTATTGATGAATCTCCTGTAGTAACCAACATGTCCTAAAAACCTTCTAACATCTTTCTATTTTTAAGAAATAGACAAGTTTTCTCTAATGCTAATTTTTGTAGGGTCAACATTAATTCCTACAACAGATACATGGTGGCCTAAGACAATACCTTCTATCATAAGCATGTAACATTTCTTGTGGATAAGAGATATTTGGTGATCTTAATAGTATTGCATCACTTTTTCTAGGTTTTTGAGGCATTCATCAAATGTCTCTCCATAGATAGTGAAGTCATCCATATGGATTTCTACACATTTATTGGCCATATCTACAAAGATACTCATGAAAACCCTCATGAATGTGGTTAGAGCGTTACATAGTCCAAAGGGTAATACAAAATAAGAATAAGTACCCCATAGACAAGTAAAATTAATCTTTTCTTGGTCCTCAGTAGCAATTCTAATCTAGTTGTAACCATTGAAGCCATCCAAAAAGGCAAAATATTTCTTCCCTGCTAGTGTGTCCAACACTTAGTCAATGAAAGGTAGAGGAAAGTGATCCTTCCTGGTTTCTATGTTGAGTTCCCTATAATCTATGCATACACATCATTCTCTATTTTTCTTTGGTATAATTACCAAAGGTGACACCCATTCACTATCAGAGATAGGATATATAAATCCAGCATATAAATTTTTTTGTAATTCCCTTTTGACTATTTCTCGAAGAGCTAGATTCATTCTACATTGTGTATGTTTGATTGGTTGACATTATTATTTGACATAAATATGATGTGTACATATTTTTGAGTTGATTCCTTTCATATCCTCAAAATCCCATGAAAAAACATGTTTATTAGCATGTAATATGCTGACTAGGCACTTTTCCTCATTTAACTCCAACTTGCTATTAATAAGAAATGTTTTCCTTAGAGAGATTTCAATTTACTATGAGAGTGATTTCATTATTTCCATATTGCTGATGGATATGGTTTGGCTATAACTATGAGGTAGTAGCTAGTGGAATGTTTTTTGTGTAGATGCATTAGAATTATCCAATTCCCAGAAGCTAGAAAATGGGCACTCAACACATTGTAAGTGGTTGAGATCTATAGAAGGAGTTTGGTAATTATGATAAAAAACATTAGAGAGAATGGTATCTTCCTCTTGATCAATCAATGTAAATGCATGGTCTATGGTAAATATAGGAATAAAGGAAGACTGATCTACCTCATCTTCTTCAACCCATAATGTAGGTTCTGGTGTAAAAACCAACTATGTTGGGGGATAAAGAACCAACTATTTAGTTTGGTAGCCATTGGATATTATCATGTTACCTATTCTACAGCTAATGAAGGCATCAACTGTGGTAAGCCAAGGTCATCCTAGGATAAGGGGGTATCCACCCAAATTAGACTTAGGTTGTAGCATAGTGAAATATATAAGATACTCCCAAGAATCTATAATGATGATAAGATCTTTAATTATTCCCTCTAGTCTAACTATAGAGCTGTCAGCCATTTACAGTAGTTTAGATGTGGGATGAATATTATTCAATTGTAGTTTGTGCATAGTTTTGGTTATCATTACATTTATTGTAACCCCCAGGTCGATTAATGTGTTGGATAGTTATTAGTCATGGATTTGGACTATTACTACTGGGCATCCATGATCTAAATACTTCCTTGGTAGGGTGTTCCCTAGCATGATGTCTGCTAGTTGGCCAATCACATGCATAGTATTGGGGTCTTTTTTCTTCCTTCCTAGTTTTTATAAATAGAGGTCTCTAACATCTTTGGAATATATGGGTACATATTTGATGGCTTAGAATAGAAGGATTTTGATGTAAAGGTTTTTAAGCTATACCATGAAATCAAACTTAGGTTCAATTGTATGGCATTGAAGGCTGAGACATTATGGAAATGGGGGGGCTATTTCATCAACTTTATTTGTTGGTTTAGAGAGTTGTTGAGGTGATGGAGGTGTGTTAGCATGTTATTCTAGGGTTTCATCATTTGAATCCCTTATTATGGGTGGTGTTAGGGGTGGTATAACTTTCCCTGAATGGAGATGAACTTCACTGATGTTCACTATGTATGCTAGGTATTGAATAGGCTCATTACTGAATATGGATTACATTGGCTTATTTTTATGATTCTATATGTGTTAGGCAAGTAGATGGTTGATCTTGGGTGCAACTTGTGTATTGGGAATAAGAGCAAGAGGTTGTTTTGGCTGTTGTGGAGGACATCCTCCTAGAGAGATTCCCCATGAATGGTTAGGTCTCTAGGGCTATTGCCACTGGTTTGTGAAGGGTGGGCCTTGGGGTGGTTGTCAAGCTTACATCAAATATGGGGATACATTTTGTGGAGGCTACCAAGAGGTGGTGGGGTAGCTTTCTTGAGGTGGCTTTCAGTTAGAATTAGGAGGTGAAATGTTCATCCAAAGACTAGTCCAATTGAGAGTAACATTTACAAATTATGAATTAAAGGAGGTAAACTTTGAAAAATGTAGATTTTATCCCATACCTTGATAAGGTTTTTTGTTGAACCCATGGTTTTCTTTGTGCAGCATAGAAAAATTGGTCACTATCTCCTCCTACAATGTGTAACTCTATTGTTTCTAGTTCTTTAGCTGTGATATGAGATACTTTAGTTAAAACCTCATGACATCCACAATCAACCTTTTTCTTCTTATAGTTTGGATAGTAAATGGTCAAGGCTTGATCCAAAGCTACTTGATTTTGTCTTGAGTGCAGGCTTTCCAATTGGGTTTCTAAATGGCTAATGATATCATGTTTCATGTCTTGTAATAGGTTACTAACCTCAATTTTTGATAGGCCATTTGGAACTGCCAATGGAAGCTTGTTGCTCCTATCTTTGCTTATGACAGATCTAGAATAATTCTTACTCATCTATTTGATATCTATGAATGGTAGGTGAGGAATATTTCCTCCACTCATTAGGTCCAAGGCTTTTAGACAATCTTCTCTGACTTGTTTTAAGAAGATGAGTTTTAAAGGTTCTTCTCCAAATGCACTTTGCTTGACTTTTTGTACACTGAACATCAACCATTTAACATAATCTTCCAATGATTCATGTCCCTCATGAGTCATCCTAAAGATGTCATTTATTCTATAAAATATTCCTCTTTTGTATTCCTGATACTTGGCCAAAAATTTATTTTTCATGTCCTCCTAATTGTGGACCAAATTACTACCCAATCCCATAAACCAATGAAGTGTTGAGTCTTTGAGAGTAGCTGGATAAAGTTTCAATTTTTGTGCATCTTTCCTGTAGTCATAGCTTCTATAGAGGATATCAAATTTGTACAATAATGTGTCTGGGTCTTATGATAATGTACCTCTAAAATTGGGCAAGGCTGAGGGTGGGATGTTTTCTATTTGTGTTATGCCTGTTGCATCTGGAATAGAAAATTCAAAAGTAACTATGTTTGGAGTCCCATCGCCCTCCACAAAGTCTTCTTCTCTAATCATGATGGCACTTCTTGTGATATGGATACCAAAGGTACTCAAAATCTCATTATCAAACTCTATGTCAATCCCTTGGTCAGCATGATAATAAACATTTATCTATTGATCCTCAGTCTCTTTACTAGATAAAGGGTCTAAAGATTATCCTATGCTTCCTTTGATTTGATCAAGAAATCCTTGATAAAATGTTGTAAATATGTTACTCTCCAGAGTGTCTATTTCTTGTAGTTCCTCTTCTTCATTTCTTTTTACCAGCTCAGTTAGTTCTTCTTCTACTTCTGTTTCCTTTCTCAAAGTCAATAGTGCTTCTTCTACAAGCTTCCTCCTTTGGTTTGTAGTGTTCTCTTCTTCAAGAGCCTTACAAATTATGGTATATTATTTAATAGGATTATTAGTTACTGTAGGTATTTGTGGTTCTTTTCCAATAACAACTTATGGCTTGTTTGGTAGGAATTTCCCTCAAGAATCTCTTTCTCTCGACATAAACGTTATGCCACTCCTTCAGTTGTCCTATCCCTTTCTACAGAAAGTTAGTTTTTTTTTCATGTGTTTCAAGGGGGTTGTTTCAAACCAATTTAAAAAAATTAGAAATAAAGGAATGCTGAAATTAAAACAACAATAATTGAAATTCTACTTCTACAAAGCAATTAAAAATTAACTATTGAAAGTAGGAAAATTTATTCTTGAAAGCAAGAAAATTTATTCTAGAAAGAAAGAAATGAAAGTAGAAAAATTTATTCTAGAAAAAAGGAAATGAAATTAAGAAAATTAAAAGCACACTTTGCCAAAAATAAATCACTTTTACAGGAAATAAATTCTAGAAACATGAATTAAGTAACTTATGCACTGTTTACTTCCAAAAAATTAGACATCTGACATAAGAAACCATAGTGCCCTCACTTGAATTGCCCAACTGGAATTATATGTCTAAGAACTTAGACATATAGCATAAGACACCATAGTGTCCTCACTTGACTTGCTCGGCTGGGTAGAATAGTGCATTAACCATTTTTTTTCAATGATTGATTTCAGAAATAATAATTGACACCCTCCTCAGTAATGGAACTAAAATGTTGTGTAGAATAATTCCCTAGTGATTACCATATTCACCAATCTGATCAAACATTAATTATCAACTTAGTCTGCATAACTTTTTCAAGAGTGTTAGCACTATATATGCATTACTGATTCATAAATTAAATTAATTTTCTAGTTGCAGTACAATGAATTTATGCTAAATTTACTAGATAGATATGTTATGAAATTATTATGACATAATTACATAACTATTCCACACTTATGTACCGTGCATAAATCACACTTATATAATCAAACTTAACAGTAAAATCAACTTACACAACACACTAATAATCAAAAAGGGTCAAGATCTTCATAGTAACTCATTTTAAGGGGGCCCTTCCTCATTCAAAACTGATCTCCAATCCCTTTTCGAGAGAATTCACAATTTTTTTACAAATTCAACTTTCTCAATACTCAAATATGAATAAAAATTCTATAGTTTAGAAACTTCTGCTATTATTTCCTCAAAATTATCTAATTCCTAGTCTGGTCTAGGTTCTGCCTTTATTGACTTGTTGTCGCCAAAATTGGCCACTCATTTTTGTAGTAAACATGTTAACTATTTTGGTCCTACAGGCTAAAAAATGGTTTCCTTCTAAAAAATGTTCTGAGTAGTCAAGTTATCCAATTACCCAAGTCTTTTAGACAAAAGGAAATCTCTCATTTTCAAAGGGTTTTTCAGTCGTGAAAATGAACAAGGAACAATTCAAAAGACTTTAAGGCATTTCCTAAAATTGATAATGATGGTTCAAAACTGATGTTTAATGATATATGGTTCAATGGTGGGGTTTAATGATTTGAAATGAACGCTGCCAGACCATTGAACCATTGAACCATTAAACTCCACTTCAGCGATTCAAAGGTTCAAAACGGTTCAAGCGAAAGGTTCCAATGAAAGGTTCAAATAGCTAGTTCAATGATACATTGAATTGAATTCATAAGAAGATTAAGCAAACATGACTCTTTGCAAAACATAAAATATTGAACCACTGAACCATTGAACCATTGAACTAGTGAACTCTAAAAAGATGGTTCAAGGTTCAAAATGGTTCAACTGACCGGTGACATCCCCATAGACATCAAATTTAGGATAATGGAATAACCGTTGATTTTCAAATAACATAGACCCAAGGACAAACTCAGTGATCCACTAAGAAAGGAGCTAAAGAAGCTAGTAAAAGGTGAGAAGATAGCCCTTAGAGCTCAGATCACCAGGAAAAGACAAAATATAGCAAGGAAAGAGGGAATCAAATAGAGAATCTAGAAGCATCAGTGGAAGAGTTAATCTAGTGGGTGGAACAATCCACCAGGTGGATATCAAAGATCACAAGCATTCAATGGCATGGCTTGTTTTTCTTCATGTGAGTAAAGGTGAGTGGACAATCATGCAAGTATCATAAAGAGGAGCGGCCTTGCCTCTCAGAAGACTAGACAACCCATGCCTATGAAGGGACATTGAATATTATTTAAATGCCTCCAGCATGGTCTCTTCACTTGACTTTCTCTTTCTGATACATTAAACATAGCATGGGCTACTTGTGGAAAGGTGTGCCCAAGAATTTAAGGGAATACTATATATTATAATCTTCCATTTTGGATAAAAGAAGATCTCTCAATTATTAGAAGCAAAACTTTGCCCAAATTGAAAGGCATTTTTGAGACTTTGAGCTTAGATTGTTAATCAAATTTTACCAGTCGAATGAGAAAGCAAGTGACTTTTCAAACATTGTGTTGAAATAGCTTGTGTTATATAGGAAATTGTTCTTATGTCTTTTTATTTATATCATCTTATCTGTTTGATCAAATAAGTAGAGCAAGTGAAGATAATCTGGGATATGTTTTGAAGCTAATTGTGGAGACTTTGTGCTACATAATTATCTTTAGTCTATGTTTTCGTGCCTTAGAACAGAGGATATTGGGAAAGGCTTTAAACTACATGTATCTTCTATTGTCTTATTCTATTATAGTTTGCAGTGGAGACTTTGGGCTACACTTCATTCTACGGTGTCCTACTTACTTAATTAGTAAGAAGAACAATGACAGACTTTGTGCTTTCATGGGTTTCTTGTGGATTCAATTATTACCCAGGAAGTTTTTCTGTTGTTTTATGAACATCATTTATAAAAAAAGAGAAATGGATGCAGTTATTACATAGGAGTTTTCCTTTACTTTTTGAACATCATTTCTGAGAAAAGAGAAATGGATGGTGTGATTCTAACCCCCAGTTAGTATTTAGTATAGGTTAGTTTATAATAGTTTATAGGGAGCCTCCCCTTGCTGAGAGAAGAGATTTATCTCGTCATGCTGTGATTGATATAATAATTTTGTCTTCAATTAATTGATGACAAAATATTCACCCAATAGCTTTTTGGCAACTCTGCTGGGGAAGAACATGCAATTTGAAGCCTCAAGCTTCAAATTGAGGCATTTCTATTTCTTTTCCATTCTATACTCTGTTAAATCCACCATATAAGTGAAGATAGAGATCTCAAGGTATTGTTGATCCTGTATTCGAGTTTGTGCAGTAAAATCATTTTGTTCTTTCTCCTCCATGAGCTCAACTCCAGTGAACTAGGAGTTTTCCTCCTACCAATGTCAGATCTCCAATACTAAGTGAAGCTTCTCTTTTTTTTGCTAGCAGATCTTTGTCTATATGTACTCCACCAAAGTTTGTTATCCCTCCTTTCAATTGTCATATCATGTTAGCCCAAGGCCCTTGGGGTAACACTTTTGGTCCCCTGAATCTAACCCCACCTTTACATGAACTACCTTGTAGTTCAAGAAAGAATTTTTCCAAGTTTTATGGTTATGGGAAGGTTCATCTTGATGAGCATATTGCAGCATTTTACATATCTTGTGGTGTGATAGGAGTTTAATATGAAGAAATAGCGATAAGACTATTCGTAGAAACATTACAAGGCACTGTCGCAGATTGGTTTTATCATCTTCAAGCTTAGACTATAACTAACTGGAACACTCTCAAGGCCATGTTTGAGGTTAGGTTCAAACTCATAGAAGATACACATGCCTTGTTGGCTCAGCTTACATAAATTAATAAGGAGCCTCATGAGCCTATGAGAGACTTATTTTCTAAATTTGATAAGCTAAGGAACATGATTCCTACAATTGCTCAGCCAACACCAAAAAATTTTTAAGTGCTTCTTCATCAATTCTCAACTTCCCGAAGTGAGTTTTGTATTGAGGTGGGATGGCCATATAGATCTTTTTGTAGCTCATATTTTGGCTACCAAGGTTGAATATGATATTATCCTTTTAGGTAAGATAAGAATATATCTTAACGAAAATAAATTTTCTTCACCTGCTCGAAATTCTTCCACAGGCCCCACTGACCCTATGGTATAGAAGTTAGAAAATGAATTGCTAGCTTTGAAGAGGCAAGTATCCTAAGGTATGTATGCTCCTCCTTATAGGGATATACCAAGGATGACATTTCAAAACCATTCGTATCAATTCAATGCTACCAAAAATCAAGGGCAACCTAATTTCTTCCTCCCACACAGGGAAGATGGCCATTGAAGCATCACCGACCAACTCAACAGTCAGTTACTATGAAGCTGAACATGATTTCTCTTTCCAAACTAAGATGGACCAAGAAGAGGATGCTAATATCTTTGTGGAAGAAGAAGAATTAGCTGGTGACTCTAATATTGGTTTTTTGGATTACCAAGATGAAGCTAAAAAGAAGGGAGAAGTGTTTGATGGAGCATATGCTATTTTTACTAGGTCCCAAAATCAATCAACTCAACAAGATGATAGGGGAAAAGTAGTAAAAGATCCTTAGCTAGTAATCTCAATTGCTAAATAGGGAACTTCATTGTCTTTTCAATAAAAGGACCCAATGGCCAACAAAAAAGTAAGTACCTCAAATAATCCTCTCTCTTCTGCTTCTATCCCTCAGCCCAGTGTCATATCAAATCAAAATCAGAAGGATGGACTTCCTTCCTCTATTTCTAGTTCATTCTATTCATTTGACATAATTGATCATGCTAAGAAGACCAAGATTTAAATGTCTAAGTTTGAATACCTACAAGCCAATCTTGAGTAGTTAGATAGGTTGGTTGAATGCATCAAAAACAAAACCATCCCTGCAGGACAAGATTCTCCTGAAGCAACTCATGATCCACTAAAGAACAAATCCATCTAAAATAATCTTGTCATTACTCCTCCTATTTCCCCTAGGAAAATAAAACCTTTCTATGTTTCCCTTTTGATTAATGGTCATAAGTTGAGAAACTGTATAATAGACTCTGGAGCCTCTGACAATGTTATACCTGCCAAGGTAGCAGACTCTCTCGGTCTTAACTTAACTAAAACTTTTGGGAGATGTTTCTCCATGGAAAACAAGCAAGTGCTATTATTGGGTGAAATCAAAGATGCCCAATTGGCATTTGTGGCTTTTCTATATAAGAGGATTAAGATGACAGTCTTAGTGGTCGATGTTCCAACTTCCTATGGCATTCTGCTCAGACGTAATTTTTATAAGGATGTAGGTCGAGAGTTGAATATGGACCTATCTGAAGCAAGGATACTTGTTAAGGGCATCATACAAAAGTTGTTTCCTAAGGAGTCAAATATATTATCACCCAAATGCCAGACCCTAAAGCTCAAATTTTATTTGAATCCTCAGGAATGGGTAATTACTTTTTGTCCACTGAAGATGTTTCTATTTCATTAAACGAAAGTTCATTTTGTGACAATTCAAAGAATTCAAATAAAAAATCAGAAGAATTGGTTGAGAAAAGTTTAGGTGAAAAAGGATCTTCCCTCCCTAGTGAAGAGAAATATTTAAGAAGGTTAGATTCTAATGATGTCTGGATTCTAGAATTTCATGGCAGCTACTCTTCTACCAGTTCTGGAGCTAGAATTGTTTTGATATCCCTACAAGGAGATATTTTTTGCTTTTCATATACATTGTAGTTCAACAACACCAACAACACCGCCGAGTATGAATCTTTATTACTTGGATTGAAAGTTTCTCATGCTAAAAGTGTTAAGATTCTTCATGCCTGAGGAGATGTTAAATTGGTGGTTTGTCAGGTAAGAAATTTGCATCAAACCAAAAATGAAAGATTGTGACATTATCAAAATATTGTATGGGATTGTATTGAAATTTTTGATGCTTTCAGTATTTTTGTGGTGCCCAGATAGTTTAATGATCATGTAGATTCATTGGCTATCTCTGCAACCTCATGGTTCCTCACAAAGATTTCAAAGGGAACAAGTACACTATTGAGCTAGTCTTTCAACCAAGTGTACCTGATAATGTCAACCATTGGTAGAAGTTTAATGGGGACCATAAAATCATGTGCTTGACTAGACTAGAAGAGCAATGAACCATGGTAGTGGACCATGTTGTTACACATCAAAATCAGGTAAAGAAACTCTTCGACAAGAGAGTAAGGATTAGTGGTTTTTAGATTGGAGATCAAGTCTTATTGTGGGGCAAGAGAAGAGAACCAAGAGGAATGCATAGAAAATTTGATTCCTGGTGGAGAGGTCCATTCACCAATCATTGATTCTAGGGTAAAAATAGTTTCTTACTGATATATCAAGATAGAACACCATTTTCACTACCTCACAATGGGTAGCATCTAAAGCACTTCAATCCTTGAAGTATCAAATAAGTCTAGTTGTACATTTATATAATCTTTATTTGTTTTGTTTTGTGTTGTTCATTTCATTTTTTGGGCATATTTCTCTTCTTGGTGGCATGACTCCGTGGCCCAATGGCATGAAAAAAGGCACTTGGATTTTGGTTTCTACTCCCTTCGATTGTTTCAGAGTACAATTGATGGAAGTTCCCTAATTGGAGCCTGCTATTGTCCCCAAAATCAGCCACTCATTTTTGTAGTCAACATGTTAACTATTTTGGTCTTACAAGCCAAAAAATGGTTTCCTTCCTTCTCAAAAATGTTCTAAGTAGTCAAGTTATCCAATTACCTAAGTATTTTTGAAAAAAGGAAATCTCTCATTTTTAGAGGGTTTTTTCAATCAAGAAAATGAACAAGGAGCAATTCAAAAGACTCAAAGGCATTTCCTAAAGAATTGATAAGTAAGGTTCAACATCAAAGTTTAATTGTACATGGTTCATCAATGGGGTTCAATGATTTGAAATAAATGCCACTGAACCATCGAACTGTTGAACCATTGAACTCTACTTCAAAATGGTTCAAAGGTTCAAAACGGTTCGACCAGAAGGTTCCATTAAAAGGTTCAAATAGTTGGTTCAATGATACATTGAATTGAATTCATAAGAAGATTGAGCGAACGTGATTCTTTGTAAAACATAAAATAATGAGTCACCGAACCATTAAACCATTAAATCGATGAAATCTAAAAAGATGGTTCAAGGTTTAAAATGGTTCAAGTGACCGATGACGTCCCCGTGGATGTCAAATTCAAGATAATGGAATAAACATTGATTTTCAAATAACATAGACCCAAGGACAAACTCAATGATCTGCTGAGAAAAGAGCCAAAGAAGCCAACAGAAGGTGAGAAGATAGCCCCAAGAGCTCGGATCACCAGGAAGAGACAAAATATATCAAGGAAAGAGGGAATCAAATATAGAATCTAAAAGTGTTTGTGGAAGAGTTATTCTAGTGGGTGGAACAGTCCACTAGGTGGATATCAGAGAGTGCACGCATTTAATGGCATGGCCTATTTTTCTTTGTTTGAGTAAAAGCGAGTGGACAGTCATGTAAGTATCATAAAAAGGAGTGGCCTTGCCTCTTAGAAGACTAGAAAACCCATGCCTATGAAGGGACATTGAATATGATTTAAATGCCTCTAGCATGGCCTCTTCATAGGACTTTCTCTTTCTGATACATTAAATGCAGCATGGGCTACTTGTGGAAAGGTGTGCCCAAGTATTTAAGAGAATAATATATATTTTAATCTTCCATTTTAGATTAAAAAAATATCTCTTAGTTATTAGAATCAAAATTTTGCCCAAATTGAAAGGCATTTTTGAGACTTTGAGCTCAGATTGTTAATCAAATTTTACCAGTCGAATGAGAAAGCAAGTGACCTTTCAAACTTTGTGTTGAAATAGCTTGTGTTATATAATAAATTATTCTTATGTATTTTTCCTTATATCATCTTATCTATCTGATCAAATAAGTAGAGCAAGTGAAGATAATCTGGGAGATGTTTCGAAGATAATTATGGAGACTTTGTGCTACATAATTATCTTTAGTCTATGTTTTTGTGCCTTAGAACATAGGATATTGGGAAAGGATTTAAACTACCTGTATATTTTGTTGTCTTATTCTATTGTAGTTTGGGGTGGAGACTTTGGGCTACACTTCATTCTAGGATGTCCTATGTAATTAATCAGTAAGAGGAGCAATGAAAGACTTTGTGCTTTCATGGGTTACTTGTGAATTTAGTTATTAATCAGGAAGTTTTCCTGTTGTTTTATGCACATCATTTTTGAAAAAGGAGAAATGGATGCAGTTATTACACAGGAGTTTTCCTTTACTTTGTGAACATCATTTATAAAAAAAGAGAAATGAATGGTGTGATTCTACCCCCCAGTTAGTATTTAGTATAGGTTTAGTTTATAATAATTTATAGGGAGCCTCCCCTTGCTGAGAGGAGAGATTTATCTCATCATGCTATGATTGATATAAATTTTTTGTCTTCAGTTAGTTGATGAAAAAATATTCACCTAACATGACTCTTAACCAAAAACACCAAACTAAGATTTTTTTTTTTAGAAACTATCCTTGTCAACCTTCAAGTGGTTAGTAACTAAAGTTACTTGTTTTAGGTTTGATTGGGCTAGAGACAAGGCATAATATTTTGTTGTTTTATTTCCTTTTGTCTTTTCTCATTATACTTGTCTTTACCATGTTTGGTAGCACATCCAATGTTTCCTTACATGCAGAGAATCCATAAAACAACTATAATTCTTCCCAATCATTCATTTGGTGTCCTAAGATAGTTGGGTGTGTCGACAATATCTTTTTAATAATGAATCTACTTTTCATAGTGGCTGCAAGCACTCTATATTATTTATAGGCAATCTGTAGGTGAAACCTTTAGTTTTCATAGGAATTTTGTAGTGGTTGTAGGTAACCTATAGGTGAAGCCTACTATTTATGTGGGTATTCTATAATGGTTGTAGGCAACCTATAGGTGAATCCTATAGTTGTCTTAGGTAATCTACAATGGCTATAGGAAACCTATAGGTGAATCCTATAGTTTCTACAGGCATTCTATAGTGGCTATAAACACCCTGTAGGTGAATCCTATAGTTACTTGGGTAGCTTGTAGTAGCTATGGCTTTATCAAGATTTTGTAGCTTTACACGGCCCTTCAAATTCTTGTTAGATAAACTCACACAAAAATAATTCAATCAAGGAAAAGTATCAATAATTCATAACATAACACACACACACACACACACACATCAATGAACATACAAAATCATAACTTCATTCATTCATTTGCATTAGTGACATATAGCTATGAGATTTACATAGAAAAAGACATAGACTAAGCATGGATAAGGATACAAAAATAAGTAATTGGTGACCTCATCACTATTCACAAATTTTGTCTATCCATGTATTTGTGGGTGATATACACTATTTAATTATAGTTTATTACCCATCTTATTCCATAAAGTCTTTAAAAATTGTCTTAAAATTTTTATGTCTCTTAGATGGTCTCATTTGGCCTCCAAAACATTTCAAAAAATGCCTCTAAGTGGAAAAAATTGCTTAGTACAGTAACAAACTTTTTGAGATGGTAGTTTTGGTGCATGGAAGAGATCAAATAGAGGTATAGATTAAAAGTAATAAAATTTGAAAGTTGACTTATTTTTTTGTATCATTCTCCTTTGGTTGAAAACAACTCAACACCTACGTGTTTCCTTGATTATACTGCTACCATTTTTCTTTGTCAATCTTCTTTATCTCCCATTTTTTAATACAAGTGTTGTCATCTTGTTGTAATCCTTCCCATTAGACCAAATACATTTTATAATTCCCTTGCCTTATGCTCAATGTCTTCATATCTAAAACCTACACTATATTGTTTTCTTCTTATTTGGAACCTGTTACTACCAATTTACTTATTCATCTTCATCACCTTCACCATCTTCTCCATGGAATTCATATAAATATAAAAAATTAAATACTGGAGAGATATCAAAATTCTGTGGTAAACTTTTCTCATAAGCATTGTCATTGATTTTCTTCACATTTGTGCATAGACCAATTTTCTTGTACTTCAAATTGTTGTATGTGCTTTTTAAAAATATTTATTTATTAAACTAAATCATTACCAAATCTCCTTTAAATACCTTGAGTATTCTTATAACATCTATTGATGCTTTATATTTCTCATTACTTTCTTGCAACTTTATTCTTGCTCCTTACAACTACTCCATATGCTTTGCAAATGCTTCTACATCATCACTAATTTAATATATAATTAGAAATTATACCAAATATAAATACCCATAGGATTTCTCCTATAAATAATTAAGAATTGTGATTTTCATATTGATCTATTCATGGAATTATTATATGCAAAATTAGCTTTTGGTAAATTCAAATCCTATTGCTTGGGCTTCTCTCCCACTATGCATCTGAACAAATTTTTCAATATCCTATTCACATATTCTATCTGTCCATATATTTTTTGGGTAATATGTACTATTGAATTATATCTTAGCACCCATCTTCTTCCACAAAGTACTAAAAAATGACTTATAAATTTCATGTCTCTTAGATGGTCTTATTTGGCCTTAGAAAAATTCAAAAAATGACTAGTAAGTAGATAGAGCTACGTAGAGAAGCAAAAAACTTTTTGATACAGTCATTTTAGCAAGTGGAAGAGCTCAAATGTAGCTATGGATCACAAGTTATGGCCTTTGGAAGTTGGCCTATTTTTTTTGCATCATTCTCCTCTAGTTGAAAACAACTCAACTCCTATGAGTTGTCCTAATTGTATTATTTCTATTTTTCTGTCAATATTTTTTGTATCCCATTTTGTAATCCAAGCATTATCTTCTTGATGCAATCTTTCTTACTATACCAAATACCTATTATAATTCATTTTCTTTGTGCACACTGTCTTCATATCTAAAACCTACACTATCTTTTCCATTTTCTTTGAAAGATGTTACTACCAATTTACTT
This sequence comes from Torreya grandis, assembly GCA_037957365.1. NCBI lineage: Eukaryota > Viridiplantae > Streptophyta > Pinopsida > Cupressales > Taxaceae > Torreya > Torreya grandis. The sequence goes on along the minus strand of JARHVA010001306.1, from coordinate 874,060 downwards.
CTTCATCTTTTTCACCTTCACCATCTTCTCCATAGAATTCATATAAATCTAAAAAATTAAATACTAGAGAGATATGTGTTAAACTCACCTCATAAGCATTGTCATTAATTTTCTTCACAATTCTACATGGACTAATTTTCTTGTAGTTCAACTTATTGTGCGTGCCTTTTAGAAATCTTTCTTTCCTCAAATAAAACTTTACCAAATCTCTTTCTTCAAATACCTTGCATCTTCTTGATATGATCCTTCCTAAAAAAATTAGCATATAATTACAAATACACAAAATAAACTATGAAAAATCAACAATATATTAAATAAAAAAAACATAACTAAATTACAATAACAGAATTACAAAATCACTAGCCTCTTCGAGGGGGAAAACTCCTTTGAGCAAGCTCAATTTAATACAATTTGTGGATGCCTTCATTGGGCCTTAACACTAACTTAAATACTAATTCTATTATAACAACTATTTTATCTCAAGCATGTGGGATAAAAAAATATGCTCCAGGGATGACTTACAAAGCATATGCATCCAAAGTAACTACTATGCTAATAATGTAAATAGAAGAGTAGAACATAGGTTCATAACATCCCCTCCCTCTTAGAAAAAGATTTTTCCTCAAAGCTTCAATTGTGGAAAGTGTTACTAAATCTAGAATAATGGTTCCCATGTGGCATCTTTGGGTTACAATCCTTACCAATGAATAAAAAATAATGTGATGGTGCCGGACCGGAGTTGGTAGGTGCATTGAACCAAGACTGCTTCTAGTTCAAGAAGGAGGGAGCCTTCATTATCAAGTTCTGGTAAGACTATTTGTGCTTGAATGTTGGTGCCAAGAACTTTCTTTAGACATGAGACATGAAATACTGGGTGAATGTGGGAAGAAGGTGGAAGCTCTAATTTGTAAGCAATAGACCCAATCTACTCGAGAGCCTTATATGGACCATAAAACTTTAGGGCAAGCTTTTGACACCCCTTTTATTTTAGGGATGATTATTTATATGGTTTCAGGTGAAGAAAAACCATATCACTTATTTGAAAGGTACACTTAGAGTGGTGTTGATTGGCCTGCTACTTCATGCAATTTTATGCCAAGTGAATATTGTCTCATAAGATGTGAATAATCTGAGATCGATGGTGAAGAGTAGTGTTGACTACCTAAACTAGTGAACTTCTAGGTGTATATAGGAGAAGCGGTGGGGTTGCTTGCCCATAAACTACTTCATATGGGGTCATCTAGTAGAGGTATGATAGGATGTATTATACCACCATTCTACAAGAGGTAACCATGTGACCCACTGATGTGGCTGCTTTGTGATAAAATAATGAAGATAGGTTTCCAGATATTTATTGATGATTTCGGTCTAGCCATCAATATATGGATAATATCCCAAACTTAATTTTAATTATGTACCCAAACGCTTGAAGATGTCTTGCCAAAAATGGCTAGTGAAGGTGGAATCATGATCTTAGACAATAGAATTAGGAACACCATGGAGTTAGAATATGTGATCAAAAAATGTCTAAGCAACAGTGGAAGCAGTGTAGGGATGGGCCAAAGTGCAAAAATGAGCATATTTAGAGAGGAAATCCACTATGATAAGAATCACTAATTTAACACTATTTTGGGAGACCTTCAAATAGATCCATGAAAATATTGGTCCAAATATGTGTGGGAATAAGAAGTGGTTGGAGTAGACTAGGTGGGGCAACCATTTTGCCTTTAGTATGTTGGTAGATATCGCATTCAGTAACAAATGTTTTGATATCCTTTTTGAGTTCATGCCAAAAGAAATTATGATGAATCTCTCGTACATTTTCAAAAACCCTAAATGACTAGCATAAGGGGAAGCATGAATCTCCTATAAAATTGGTTTTTTTAACTTGGAGCTTGTTGGTAACATTATGCAAACTTTATATCATAATGTGTGCCCATACCATGTATAATGAGATTTATTAGATAGATCAGTGGATAGTTGAAGAATGATTTTTTATGTTGGGATATCATTATGCCACTCATTTTAAAGATCCTAGAGCCAAATGGAAATGGGAAGAGAGACTACACATAGGTGCACCAGATCATCGAACTAGCAAGAAAGAGCATCAGGCACCAAGTTTTCCTTACCTTTTTTTTAGGTAATTTCATAATCATATCCCATGCTTTGGAGAAGATACCCATTGTTCTAGACAATATTTGAGGCTTTGATGGTTGATGTTAATGCAAAAGTGTTAGCCAATCAAATAGGGACACCATTTGTGAACTGCATAGAGAATAACCATCATCTCTTTTTCATACATAGAACATATCAAATTATGTCTAATTAAGGATTTATTGGTGAAGGTGATAGGATGACCCTCCTACATAAGTACATCACCCAGACTTGTTCCACATGCATCACACTCAAGCGAAAATGGCTTAGATAAATTAGGTAACGCCAAGACTAGTGTGGTGCACATGGCATGTTTAAGGTCATAAAATGCTTGAGAAGATGAAAATGACCATGAAAATGCATTTTTTTTGGCATAGTTGTCAATGAAGCTACAATTATGCCATAATCCTTAACAAATTTTCTATAGTATCCTGTTAGACCGAGAAATCCACCTAAGCTTTTAAGGGTCTTTGGTCGGGGCCAATTTGTCATAGCTGCAATTTTGGTGTGGTTGACACAAACACCATCAGATGAAATAATATGTCCCAAATACTCCACCTTTGTTTGACCAAAATAACACTTTGAATGTTTGACACATAAGTGGTTAGCAACAAGAATGCCTAAGGCAGTGTCGAGGTGATCCTCCCATATGGGACTATAGATAAGAATGTCATCAAAGAAGACCAATAAAAAATTCTATAAGAAAGGGTAGAATACTTGGTTCATTAAACTATAGAAGGTGGAGGGGGAATTAGTAAGCCCAAATGGCATGACAAGGAACTCATAGTGGCCATCATGTGTGTGAAAGGTTGTCTTAGGAATGTCGGTATCATGAAGATGAATTTAGTGATACCCCAAGTGTAGGTCTAATTTGGAGAAAAATTATACACCATGGAGTTCATCAAGGAGTTCATCAATTATAGGGATTGAAAGCTTATCCTTGATGGATAGTTTGTTTAGATCCTAATAATCAATGTAGAAACACCAAGAACCATCCTTCTTACGAACAAACATTGCTGGGGAAGAATATGGACTAGTATTAGGTCGAATAACCCCAACCTGTAAGAGATCATGGATGATATTTTTGATCTCAGTATTTTGATGAAATGGGTATTGGTAGGGTTGAATGTTGGGAGGTGAAATATCAGGAAGTATTGGGATGTGGTTGTCCTAAGGCTAATGAGGTGGCAATCCAATAGGTTCTTAAAAAACTGAGACATGCTTGACCAAAAGGTTTTACAAGTTATAAGGTGGGTGAGAGTCTAGTGGTGAAGTAATATGAAGAGAAAAGAGTTGGGCAATGATGCCATGGGATCCCCATTTGAGAATTTTCTCCATGCGATGAGATCTAATAATGTTGGTGAAGCCTAGAGGAAGTCCTTGTAGGGTGTATTTCTATCCATTCTCTGAGAACTACATCCAAAGCTCTAAAAAGTCCCAAAGGATGGGTTCAAGTGTTTGTAACCACTAGGCACCAAGAAAAACATCACATCCCCCTAAAGATATAGTAAACATGTCAGCCTGAAGGTTATATTCACCCATTAAAATATGCACATTATGAAATTTGACCTTGTAGGGTAATGTGCCTCCATTGGCAATCATGACCTCAAAATTGGAACATGGATAAAACAATCGTCTTGCTTGGCAACCTAAGGGTTGATGAAGTTATGAGTACCACCAGAGTCAATAAGGATGGTGAGGAGTTTCTTCTTAAAATAACTTTAGATATGCATCATTTGGGGGGTAGTGACTCTCGCTAAAGCATGCATGGTGACTTATGAAGGGAAATTCTAGGTGTGTATAATCATTATCTCCCTATGTGATCTCCTCAATAGTATCCTCATAATATTCAATATCTGGTGGAGAATAAACATATAGTAGGTATAATTTTTGTTTGATGCATTTGTGCCCTAAAACCCATTTTTCAACATAATTGTAACAAATCCCTTTCTCATGATGTGCATGCATTTCAACTCTTGTGAGATGTTTGCTAGGGTTGTCCTGGTAGTGGGTTATTGGAAAGAGGGCTTGGAGGACTCCCAATTAGAAGTGTGATGTTAAGCAGTGTTTTTTTCTTTAGCAAGTTTTGTGAGACCCAAGGCTACCATCATGGTCTAAGGTTGAAACATCTTGACCTTAGAGTGAATGGGCTCTTTGAGGCCACTAATAAAATAACTCTTGAAGAAGTCATTTGTTAACCCTTCAGTGTGATTTTATATCTTCTCAAATTTAATTTGATAATCATGAATGATGTTATTTGATGAAGTTTGGTGAGGGATCCTATAATATCCTTAAATATTGAGGGACTAAACCTACCCAAAAGTAGGTATGCAAAAGTTGTCCAATCAGGTTCATCATTAGATTTGAGATACCAATAGTACCATTAGAGTGCCTCTAGTTCCAAGTGAAAGGAAATAATTGGAACTTTGTTGAGATGATAATTGTTATGAAGGTTGAAGTAATGCTTTGCATGATAAATCCAACCTATTGGGTCTGTACCATTGAACTGTGGAAAGTCCAATTTGGTCCCACGTGGTGGGTGGGTGGATGAAAAAGTATTCTCAGAAGAAGACTTCATCTTATTTAATCTACTAAGCAAAAGGCCATTATGTTTATTCAATGCACGCACCATATCAGCTAAGTTAGTGACCTAGGTTGTCGGAGTTATAATTTCTTCCTCCATGATCTTGGTGTCTGCATGTGTGACAACCATAACCTAGTTTTTTCTGCATTGGGTGGGGAATCTAAAGTTAAGACACATTTAGTAAAAGAAGTTTTTAATGTGGACAAAATTAGGAGGGGTAAAGGTACTTTGACTAATTTTTTTGCATAAAAGGAATATGATTGATGAAGACGATGGTGATTTTAGAGGGGAAAAGGGAAAAACTAAACAAATTGTCAAAGAGGAATGAAGAAGCAAAAAAGGGAGATGAACGTTGTGTAAAATTTTCGAGGTAAATGGAAAAAAAATTAAAAAATTATGATAAAACTCAAATAAATAGAAAAATGAGATTTGCAAGAATTCAGAGTAGAATTAGGATATGGGACCTCAAGGGAGAAATGTGGATAATTGAATTTTTGCATAAAAGGAATATGATTGATGAAGACAATGGTGATTTTAGAGGGGAAAAGGGAAAAACTAAACAAATCTTCAAAGAGGAATGAAGAAGCAAAAAAGGGAGATGAACGTTGTGTAAATTTTTTGAGGTAAATGGACAAAAACTTAAAAAATTATGATAAAACTCAAATAAATAGAAAAATGAGATTTGCGAGAATTCAGAGTAAAATTGGGATATGGGACCTCAAGGGAGAAATGTGGATAATTGATAAATTTTGAGAAGAAAAAAAGCTAAAAATAGGAAGATATTGTAAAAAAATGAAAATTTTCAACACTTTGATTTTTGGTTTTCTATTGATCTATTGATAGTCTTCTAAAGATTTTCTTCTGCTCTACTGATAGTCTTCTAAAACTTATATGGTTGTATAAATCATTCTAATTTTTGATCTACCTAATGGAAATGGACCCTAGGTCTGAATGGTTGCCTAAAAGTTTTTTAAAATTCACTCTGGCCACCAATGCCATCTGAGTGAGTACTGCTCTCCAAAATTTTTTTGCCATGGATTTACCTCTAATCAATAGCTCTTGGTTTTCCTCATGGGTGAGAAATTGTCAATTAGAAAGGGGTCATTTCCCATTTCCTTGGTAGGTCCTCTCAATGAGCCAGCTACTTTGGGGTTCTTGTGGTACTCCTCATAATGAGGTTTAGGGATTTCACCCAAGCACTTACCATAGTTAAGTAGATAGGTTTTACCTAGATCTAAAATAGAAGATAAAATCTAGAGTAGAACACAAATGCAATGTGGTTGGACATAAGATCATGATCTTTGGTGTCAAATTGTTGCCAAAATGAAATTGAAGATCTATACTATCACATAGAAGGGCTAAGAATGGATCTGTTACCATTTTTGATCACTAGGGTCCAATTACAGCAAGATGAGAGCATATAGTGGGTAGCAGAAAAAAATTATCATTGGAAAGTGCTCTTATACTAGATGATATGATCCTTCATGAACAAATTAGTATATAATTAAAAATACATGAAATAAACTATGTAAAATCAACAATATATTAAATAAAATGAATAGAACTAAATTACAATAGCAAAATTACAGAATCACTGGCCTCTTTGTGGGGGTAACCTCTTTTGAGTAAGCTCAATTCAATAAAATTCTTGGATTCCCTCATTGGGACTTAACACTAACTTAAATATTATTCTATTATAACAACTATTTCCTCTCAAGCATGTGGGATAAAGCAAATAGGCTCTAGGGATGACTTATAAATCATATGCATCCAAATCAACTACTATGCTAATAATGTCAATATAAGAGTAGAACACAGGTTCCTAACACTTGTTTTGACATCTACTGATGCTTTATATTTCTCATTACTTTCCTAAAATTTTATTTTTACTCCTTGTAAATGCTACATATGCTCTACAAATGCTTCTACATCGTCACTAATTTGATCTGAAATCGATAATTGTATCAAATATAAAATACCCATAAGATTTCTCTTATACATAATTTAAAATGGTGATTTTTCTATTTATCTATTCACTAAACTATTATATGAAAACTCAGCTTGTGGTAAATCTGAGTCCCATTACTTGGGCTTCCTTCCCACTATGCATCTGAAAAAAAATCCCAAACTGTTGTTTACAACTTTTGTCTATCCATTTGTTTGTGGGTGATATTCACTCCTAAATTTTAGCTTAATACCCATCTTCTTCTAGAAAAAAATTCAAAAATAACATAGAAATTTTGTCTCCCTTAGATGGTCTTTTTTGGCCTCCAAAATATTTATAAAATTTCTTCTAAATAAAAAATGCTACATAGGGTAGCAATTTTTTTTTTGAGATGGTCATTTTGGCACATTGAAGAGGTCAAATAGAGTTACAGATAAAAAATTATGGTTTTAAGAGGCTGGCTTATTTTTTCTGCATCATTCTCCTCTAGTTGAAGACAACTCAACTCCTGTGAGTTGCCTTTATTGTACCACTACGATTTTTATTTTTCAATCTTCTTTAGTTCTCATTCTTTATTCCAAGTGTTGTCTTCTTGCTATAATCCTTCCCACTAGACCAAATACTTGTTATAATTCCCTTGCCTTGTGATCACTATCTTCATATCTAAAATGTGCACTATCTTTTCCTTCTTCTTTAGAATATGTTACTACCAATTTACTTATTCATATTTGCCACCTTTACCATATTCTCCTTTTAATTCATATAAATTTGAAACATTATATACTAGAGAGATATCAAAATTGTGTGGTAAACTTATCTCATAAGCATTGTTAATGATTTTATTCACAATTCTACATGGACCAATTTTAAAGTTCTTTAACTTGGTGTATGTGCATTTTTGAAATCTTTCTTTCTTCAAGTAAACCATTACCAAATCTCCTTCAAATAACTTGGGTATTATTTTGGCATCTGCTACTGCTTTATATTTCTCATTAATTTCCTACAAATTTATTCTTACTCCTTATAACTATTGCATATGTTTTTCAAATACTTTTGTATCATCACTAATTTGATCTGCAATTGAAAATTATACCAAATCTAAAATACCCTTATTATTTATCCCATAAACAATTTGAAATGGTTATTCTCTTGTTGATTTATTCACTAAACTGTTATAAGCAAACTTAGCTTATGATAGAGCCAAGTCCCATTGCTTGGGCTTCTCTTCCACTATGCATCTTAATAAATTTCCCAAGCTCTTATTCACAAATTATATCTATCCATCTATTTTTGGGTGATATAAACTAATGAATTATAGCTTAGTACCCATCTTATTTCACAAAGTCCTCAAAAAATGATTAAAATTTTCATATCCCTCAGATGGTCTTGTTTGGCCTTCAATTTTTTTTAAAATGGCTCTAACTGGAAATAACTGCTTAAGGCAGAAATGAACATTTCAAGATAGTTATTTTGGCATGTGTAATAGCTCAATTATAGATATGAAACAAAAGTTATGGTCTCTAAAAGTTGGCCTATTTTTTTGCATCATTCTCCTCTAGTTGAAAATAATTCAGCTCCTGCGAGTTACCTTGATTGTATTAATACAATTTTTCTTTATCATTATTGTTTAGCTCCCATTCCATAATTCAAGCGTTGTATTTTTATTTCAATCCTTTCCACTCGAACAAATACCTATTTTAATACCCTTACCTTGTGTTCACTGTCTTCATATCTAAAACCTATACTATCATTTCCTCCTTCCTTAGAACTTGCTGCTACCAATTTACTTCTTCATCTTTGTCATCTTCACCATATTCTCCATGGAATTCATATAAATATAAAAAAATAAATATTGGAGAGATATCAAAATTCTATGGTAAACTTACCTCATAAGCATTGTCATTAATTTTCTTGATAATTCTATAAGAAATAATTTTATTATACTTTAACTTATTGTACGTGCCTTTTGGAAATCTTTCTTTCCTCAAGTAAACCATTACCAACTTTCCTTCTTAAAATATCTTGGGTCTTTGTTTGACATTAACTGATGCTTTATATTTGTCATTACTTTCCTCTAACTTTTTGCTTACTCCTTGTAACTGTTGTATATGCTCTACAAATGATAATGCTCCTATTGATTTATTCACTAAACTGTTATATGAAAACTCAGCTTATGGTAAAGCAAAGTCCTATTACTTAGGATTCTCTTCCACTATGCATTTTAACTAATTTCCTAAGCTCTTATTCATAAATTTTGTCTATCTATCTATTTTTGGGTGATATGCACTACTGAATTATAGCATAGTACCCATCTTCTTCCATAAAGTCCTCCAAAAATGACTTAGAATTTTTGTGTCCCTCAGATAGTCTCATTTTGCCTCTAAAAAATTTATAAAAACACCTATAAATGGAAAGAGATGCTTATGGAAGCAATAATTTTTTTGAGATGGTCTTTTTTTGCATGTGGAATAGCTGAAAGGGAGATACGGATCAATAGTTATGCCCTCCCAAAGTTAACCTATTTTTTTGCATCATTCTCCTCTCGTTGAAAACAACTCAACTCCTGCGAGTTACCCTGATTGTCCTACTACTATTTCTATATACCAATTTTATTTAGCTCCCATTCTATAGTCCATGTGTTATTTTCTTACTACAATCCTTCCCATGGGACAAAATACATGTTATAATTCCATTGGTTTGTGCTCATTGTCTTCAAATCTAAAACATATACTATCTTTTTCTTGTTCTTCTTTGAAACTTTCTACTACCAATTTACTTCTTCATCTTTGTCACCTTCACCATCTTCTCCATGGAATTAATATAAATTTGAAACATTAAATACTAGATAGATATCAAAATTATGTGGTAAACTTACCTCATAAGTATTGTCATTGATTTTCTTCACAATTCTGCATGGACTAATTTTCTTGTACTTCAACTTGTTATACGTGACTTTTGAAAATATTTCTTTCCTCAAGAAAACCATTACCAATCTCCTTCTTCAAATAACTTAGATCTTATTTTGATATTTGTTGATGCTTTATATTTTTGATTATGTTCTTACAAATTTATTCTTATTCTTTGTAACTACTGTATATGCTCTACAAATGCTTCTGCATCATCACTTATTCAATTTAAAATTGGTAATTGTACCAAATCTAAAATACCCATATGATTTATCTAATAAAAAATTTGAAATGGCAATTTTTCTATTGATCTATTCACTGAAATATTATATACAAAATCAGCTTGTGGTAAAGCCAAGTCCAATTATTTAGGCTTCTCTTCCACTATGCATCTCAATAAAATTTTCAAGATCATATTCACAACTTTTGTTTGTCCATATATTTTTAGGTGATATGCACTATTGAATTGTACCTTAGTACCCATCTTCTTGAATAAAATCCTCCAAAAATGACATAAAAATTTCATATCCCTCAGATGGTCTCGTTTGGCCTCCAATTTTTTTGAAAAATGCCTCTAAGTAGAAAGATCTGCTTTGAAAAGAAATGAAAATTTTGATATTATTATTTTGGTACTTAGAAGAGCTCAAACAGAGCTATGGATCAAAAGTTATGGCCTCCAGAAGTTGGCTTATTTTTTTTGCATCATTCTCCTCTGGTTGAAAACAACTTAGGTTTTGCAAGTTGTCCTAATTGTACTACTACCATTTTTATTTATCAAAAATATTTATCTCTCATTCTCTAGTCCAAGTGTTTTATTCTTTCTATAATCATTTTGACTAGATCAAGTACCTATTATAATTCCCTTGCATTGTGTTCACTATCTTTATATCTAAAACTTGCACTATCTTTTCCTTCTTCTTTGGAACTTATTGCTACCAATTTACTTCTTCATATTCATCACCTTCACCATCTTCTCCATAGAATGAATATAAATTTGAAACATTAAATATTTGAGTGATATCAAAATTCTATGGTAAACTTACCTCATAAGCATTGTCATTGATTTTATTCACAATTCTACATGGACCAATTTTCTTGTACTTCAACTTATTGTACATGCCTTTTATAAATATTTATTTCCTCAAGTAAACCATTAAAAAATCTCTTTATTCAAATACTTTGGGTCTTTTTATAACATTTACTGATTCTTTTATTTCTCATTGATTTGCTACAACTTTCTTCTTACTTATTGCAACTGCTACATATGCTCTACAAATGCTTATGCATCATCACTAGTTTAATCTATAATTGACAATTGTACCAAATATAAAATACCCATAGGATTTATCTTATAAATAATTTGAAATGGTTATTTTTATATTGATCTATTAATTAAATTGTTATATGAAAACTTGACTTGTGATAAATCCAAGTCTCATTGCTTGGGATTCTCTCCCACTATGCATCTCAATAAATTTCTAAAAGTCTTATTCATAACTTTTGTATTTCTATCTATTTGTGACTGATATGAACTACTAAATTATATCTTCTTACCCATCTTATTCAACAAAGTCCTTACAAAATGACTTATAAATTTTGTGTCCCTTAAATGGTCTTGTTTGACCTCTAAAGTTTTTTGAAGAATACCTCTAATTAGAAAGAAGTGCTTAGAGCAACAATGAAATTTTTTAGATGGTTGTTTTGGTGCATGTAAGAGATAAAATAGAGATATGGATCAAAAGTTATGTAATATATAAGTTCTCCTTTAGTTGAAAACAACTCAATTCTTGCAAGTTGCCCTAATTGTAATGCTATCATTTTTATTTTTGAATCTTCTTTAGCTCCCATTATCTAATCTAAGTGTTTTCTTCTTACTAAAATTCTTCCTAATTAACCAAATAACTGTTATAATTCCCTTGTCTTATGCTCATTGTCTTTATATGTAAAACCCACACTATCTTTTCTTTTTTCTTATTTGGAACCTATTACTGACAATTTACTTCTTCATCTTCATCACTTTCACCATATTTTCTATGGAATTCATATAAATCTGAAACATTAAATACTGGAGTAATATAAAAATTCTATGGTAAACTTAACTCATAATCATTATCATTGATTGTATTCACAATTCTACAAGGACAAATTTTCTTGTACTTCAACTTGTTGTATGTGCCTTTTAAAAATCCTTCTTTCCTCAAGTAAACCATTACCAACCCTCCTTAAAATACCTTGGGTCTTCTTTTAACATCTATTGATTCTTTATATTTCTCATTAATTTCCTACAAATTTCTTATTACTCCTTCCTAGAAATGTTTTATATGCTCTGTAAATACTTCTACATCATCACTAATTCAATCTACAATTGACAATTATACTAAATCTAAAATACCCATAAGATTTCTTCCATAAATAATTTGAAATGGTGATTTTTCTATTTATCTATTCACTAAATTATTATATGCAAACTCAACTTGAGGTAAATCAGAGTTTCATTACTTAGGTTTCTCTCTCACTATGCACCTTAACAAATTTCCCAAGATCTTATTCACAACCTCTGTCTGTCCATCTATTTTTGGGTGATATGTACTACAAAATTTTAGCTTAATACCCATCTTCTTCCACAAAGTCCTCCAAAAGTGTCTTAGAAATTTTACATCTCTCAGATGGTCTTGTTTGGCCTTCAAAAAATCTATAAAATTTCTCTAATTAGAAATAGATGCTTAGGGAAGTAATAATTTTTTTGAGATGATCATTTTGACTCATGGAAGAGATCAAACAGAGTTATGAATCAAAAGTTATAGCCTCCTAAAGTTGGCCTATTTTTTTTGCATCATTCTCCTATAGTTGAAAATAACTCAGATCTTAAAAATTACCCTAATTGTACTGCTACCAATTTTATTTGTCAATCTTATTTGGCTCCCATCTATAATCCAAGTGTTGTCATACAATCCTTCTCACTAGACCATATACCTATTATAATTCCCTTGCCTTGTGCTCACTATCATCATATCTAAAACTTGCACTATATTTTCCTTCTTCATCTTTAGAACTTACTACTACCAATTTAATTATTCATGTTTGTCACCTTCACCGTCTTCTCGATGGAATTATATAAATATAAAAGATTAAATAATAGAGAGATATAAAAATTCTATGGTGAACATACCTCATAAGCATTGTCATTAATTTTCTTCACATTTATGCATGGACCAATTTTCTTGTACTTCAAATTGTTGTACATGCATTTTGAAAATATTTCCTTTATCAAGTAAACCATCACCAAATCTCCTTCTTCAAATAACTTGGGTCTTCTTCTGACATTTACTGATACTTTGTATTTCTCATTACTTTCCTGCAATTTTATTCTTACTCCTTGAAACTATTGCATATGCTCTAAAAATACTTTTGTATGATCACTAATTCAATCTATAATTATAAATTATATCAAATCTAAATTACCAATATTATTTCTCCCATAAACAATTTGAAATGGTCATTTTACTATTGATCTATTCACTGAACTGTTATATGAAAAGACAACTTGTGGTAAAGCCAAGTCCCATTGCTTAGGCTTCTTTCCCACTATGCATCTCAACAAATTTTCCAAGCTCCTATTCACAAATTCTATCTATCCATATATTTTTAGGTTATGTGTACTACTAAATTTTAGCTTATTACCCATCTTCTTTCATAAATTCTTCCAAAAATGACTTAAAAATTGCGTGTCCCTTAGATGGTCTCATTTGTCCTCTACAAATTTTTGAAAAATGAATCTAAGTAGAAAGATATTTTTAGGTCAGCAAATAACTTTTGTAGATGATTGTTTTGGCATGTGGAAGAGCTCAAACAGAGTTATAGACCAAAAGTTATGGCCTCTAGAGGTTAACTTATTTTTTCTACATCATTCTTCTCTAGTTGAAAATAACTTAGCTCTTACAAGTTGCCTTGATTGTACTACTACCATTTTTTTTATCAATATTATTTAGCTTCCATTCTATAATTCAAGTGTTGTTTTCCTACTGCAATCCTTCCCACTAGACCAAATACCTATTATAATTCCCTTGTCTTGTGCTCATTATCTTCATATCTAAAACCTGCACTATCTTTTCGTTCTTCTCTAGAACCTATTGCTTCTCATTTACTTCTTCATATTCATATCCTTCACCATCTTCTCCATGGAATTCATATAAATATAAAACAATAAATACTAGAGAGATATAGTAATTTTGTGGTAAACTTAGCTCATAAACATTATAATTGATTTTATTCACAATTCTGCATGGTCCAATTTTATTCTACTTGAACTTATTGTACGTGCCTTTTATAAATATTTCTTTCCTAAAGTAAACAATTACCAACTCTCCTTCTTCAAATACCTTGGGTCTTCTTTGAACATTTTCTGATGGTTTATATTTTTCATTACTTTATATCAATATTCTTCTTACTCTTTCCTATAACTATGACATATACTCGGCAAATGCTTTTGCATCATCATTAATTTAAAAATTATACCAAATTTAATATGCCTTTAGTATTTCTCCCATAAATAATTTTAAATGGTTATTTTTCTATTGATCTATTCACTAAACTATTATATGCAATCTCAACTTGTGGTAAATCCAAGTCCCATTACTTGGGATTCTCTCACATTATGCATCTTAACAAATTTCTCAAGATCCTAATCACAACTTTAGTCTGTCCATCTATTTGTAGATGACATGCACTACTAAATTGTATCTTAGTAACCATCTTCTTCCACAAAGTCCTCCAAAAATGATTTACAAAATTATGTCCCTCAAATGGTCTCATTTGGCCTCTAAAAAATTTCAAAAAAATGCCTCCAAGTAAAAAAAGATACTTCAAATAGCAATGAAATTTTTGAGATGGTCATTTTGATGTGTGAAAAATCTGTAACAGACTATGGATCAAAAGTTATGGCCTCTAGAAGTTGGCCTTTTTTTTCTGGATCATTTTCCTCTAGTTAAAAACAACTCAGCTCCTACAAGTTCCCTTGATTATTTTGCTACTAGTTTTTTTATCAATATTATTTATCTCCCATTTTGCAATCCAAGTGTTTAATTCTTGATGAAATCCTTCCCACTAGACCAAATACCTATTATAATTCCCTTACCTTGTGCTCACTATCTCCATATCTAAAACCTGCATTATCTTTTACTTCTTTTGAACCTATTGTTGCTAATTTACTTCTTCATCTTCATCACCTTCACCATATTATCAATGAAATTCATATAAATTTGACAAATTAAATACTAGAGAGATATCAAAATTTTGTGGTATGCTTACCTCATAAGCATTGTCATTGATTTTATTCACAATTCTACATGGATCAATTTTATTGTACTTCAAATTATTGTTTGTGTGTTTTTGAAATCTCTCTTTCCTCAGGAAAACCATTACCAACTCTCATTCTTCAAATACCTTGGGTCTTCTTCTAACATTTATTGATGCTTTATATTTCTCATTACTTTCTTGTAACTTTCTTCTTATTTCTTTTCAAAATTGTAACATATGCTCTGTAAATGCTTTTATATCATCACTAATTTGATTTGGAATTGGGAATTATACCAAATATAAAATACCAATATGATTTCTCCCATAAATAATTTAAAATGGTGATTTTCATGTTGAACTATTCACTGAACTATTATATGTAAACTTAGCTTATAGTAAATCCAAATCCTATTGCTTATGATTCTTTCCCACTATGCATCTAAACAAATTTCCTAATCTCCTATTCAAAAATTCTGTCTATCCATATATTTGTGGGTGATATGCACTACTAAATTGTATCTTAGTACCTATCTTCTTCCACAAAGTCCTCTAAAAATGATTTGAAATTTTGTGTCTTTTAGATAGTATCATTTAGCCTTTGAAAGTTTTTGAAAATACCTCTAAGTGGAAAGAATTGTATAGGGTAACAATGAACTTTTTGGGATGGTAATTTTGGCATGTGGAAGAGCTCAAATAGAGCTATGGATTAAAATTTAAGGCCTCTAGAAGTTGGTCTATTTTTTCTACATCATTTTCCTCTGGTTAAAAATAATCCAACTACTACGAGTTGCCCTGATTGTACTACTGCCATTTTTCTTTGTCAAAATTCTTTAGCTCCCATTTTATAATCCAAGCATTGTATTCTTGTTGCAATCCTTCCCATTAGACCAAATACTTGTTATAATTCCCTTGCATTATGCTCATTGTCTTCATATCTAAAACTTGAACTATCTTTTCTTTCTTCTTCTTTGAAACCTACTATTGCCAATTTAGTTATTCATCTTCATCACCTTTACCATCTTCTCCATGGAATTAATATAAATCTGAAACATTAAATACTAGAGAGATATCGAAATTCTATGTTAAACTTACCTTGTAAGCATTGTCATTGATTTTCTTCAAAATTCTACATGGACCAATTTTATTGTACTTCAACTTGTTATAAATACCTTTTGGATATCTTTCTTTCCTCAAGTAAACCATTACCAACTCTCATTATTTAAATATCTTGGGTCTTCTTCTGACATCTACTGATGTTTTATATTTCTCATTACTTTCCTATAAATTTCTTCTTAATACTTCTTGCAACTATTTTATATGATCTGTAAATGCTTTTATATCATTACTAATTCAATCTGTAATTATAAATTATACCAAATATAAAATACCCATAGGATTTTTCAAATAAAAAATTTAAATTGGTGATTCTCTAATTGATCTATTCACTAAGCTGTTATATGTAAAATCAGCTTATGATAAGCCCAAGTCCCATTGCTTAGGCTTCTCTCCTATTATGCATCTCAATAAATTTATCAAGCTCCTATTCACAACTTCTATCTATCCATCTATTTATGGGTGATATGTACTACTAAATTATATCTTAGTAAACATATTCTTCCACAAAGTCATCTAGAAATGACAGAGAAATTTTGTGTCCCTCAGCTAGTCTAGTTTGG
>JARHVA010001306.1:807500-850000 GCA_037957365.1 Torreya grandis | reverse complement strand
ATATTGAAAGATAAAGGTAGTCCGATCAAGTGGTGTGTATGAATTTAATTGATCTAGATCATTATCATTTATTATTTGTAAAACTTTATGATAAAGTATGTTTTTTGAGAAATTATCATTTCATGAGTGTGACTTAAATGTTTGTGTGATATCTTGCAATAGAATGGATTTTTATGATACATAACATGTTTAGTTTAGAATAATACAACACATAGGTACTTTCTAGTCTCTCTAGATCCCTGTGTCATCACTATCTACCCATATGTGAAGGTAGGGATATTTATTGATGGGATTAGTTTTGGGGATCGTTAGTTCATGGTTGGTGTGGAAAATAATTTGGATGATGCTTTCCCTTCCTAAAATAGTACTAATTATCAAGATGACACTTAAGATTGCCACATATACATGAAGTTTGGGAACTATGCTTCAAGGTAGCCAAGTATCCTATTTGTACATCATATTATATTGTACTTATTATAAATTATCATGAAGAGTTGTAATTATACTTTGATGCACATTGATAGGAGTGTTTGTGTATTTGGATATGTTGAGTATAAAATGTTATAATTACTATCAATATTAAGTTACTTTTCTCTCATCATATTGGAGATCGATATTTTATGTTATATTATGAGTTGATGTCATGTTGGCACATGAATACTATTATTACCTCTATTAGACTCATGTAATGTAGTCTACTTTTACATATGTGTTTATTTTATTAAAAAAAATGTATTTCTAGTTAGATCTCAGTAGAGATGTTACACGTGGTGTCATAGCTATGGCTCGAACTCTAGGAACTAATAATTCCATTAGCATTTTTGTGTATTGAAAACCAAGTGTCATAAAGTATTGTACTATAATTTGGACTTGTGGTGTCTCTGTGCAAAACTGAGATATACCATGTTTGGAGTTTTATGACATTCGTAAAATATGTGTGAAACATTGAGTGTGTAATATTTAGAGTATTTGTACCTCTTTGAGTGTTTAGAAGATCAATTTATCAAGTATCCTAATGGTGATGGATGTATTTGAGGTTTGGCTAAATGAGTATATAACATAGTTTATGAGCTATGAACAAAAGTTTTCTACCATAGTTTAATCACTTAGATTGAAAATCTTGAGTATGATTACGTCATTCTTGATTATCAAGTCATCCTTATCAATAAAGTTTTGTGAATGTTTAATAAGTTTAGGATTATTTTTTATAATTAATGTGCTAATCCTAGGAGTGGAAACTTTCATAAGTGTATTTTTCCTTTTGTACCACTTAGGGTGGTGGAAATCCTCTTAGTAAAGTGTTTCTATATTGCTTGATAATTACTTTGTGTTAGGAGTTTGTTTATGGTAATTTGACTCTTAAGATATGTGGTCTTAGAAGAAATGTTATCTCTTCAAGTTAGGATAGAGGTGAATTAATTTTATTATCTTATTCTCATTTGACATTATTATGATGTTGCTAGAAGGAGTCATATATGCTTAATGTTGATTAACCATTTTCTTAAATGGGGATTATTTTTGAATATTGTTTGACTATACTTCCTTGAAATTTGTGGAAGAATGTTGTGTACTTTGGGTGAGAAAAAAGTTGTTATATTGGATGGATTTATACATATTTGTGGTTAGTAATTTATTTCTTCTGGTTGAGGAAATAGTCTAAGATACCATACTTACAAGATTGGGTAAGTAGGTGGTGTTTACACAACATTGAGTTATGGTATTTTATTTTTACCTCAAGAGGGTAAGTAAGAGTGTTTGAGAGAATAGTTCTCTAATTTTTACTTATAACTCTTTAGAGTAACTACTTGACCTAACTTATGATTTTGAGACCATGTGAGGTGGCAAACCTTGATTTATATATTAAATTATATACTAAGAATTATAAGTTGATTATAGCTAGTATTATACACACTTGCATAGATTCATATTTTTCTCTTTTGCTTATAGCATGTTGTTTTGGAGAGATATTTTTATACCTTTCACTGAAAGTGAGTAGGGTATAGGAGCTGCAGAACATTTTATCAATCTAAAAGTTGGAATAAACTTTAAACTATTGTGTTAGTTGAGAAAAAAAGGCGCTATTATTTTGTTTATTCCACAAAATAGGTTAAAATAATGGTGTGAATTATTGACCTATGTATATCATGTTAATTATAACATTTTTTCCTCTTAATCATGAACAAAAAAGAATAGATTAAGCTATAAAATTTGATACTAGTATGTTTAATTGGTAGTAACTTAATGCAATTACAGATTGATTATATGATATTTTTAGTATACAGGAGGATACATCTATAATCATTTAGCTTTGATTTGAAAAATATGTTAGCAAAAAAATATGATTCTTTGAAACATTGTACACCTTTGAAGATCATTAGGTCATGGAGACCTAAAGGAAGAGTGGTGAATTGGGAACGTGAGTTCTTAGAGACAAAATGGTATCCTACTTAGCCTCACATTGAATGGGTTATTATTGAGTTGGATTTGATAGATGGTCTTGTCGAATCTAGGATTTGATAGGTAGAACTTGTCAAATTCAGTTGTATGGTCATACACATATATACTATGGATAGGTATTCCATGATTTTATATACATTAGAAATATAGTATTTATTCTTATTCATCATCATTATTGTCAATAAATCCATGGAGTTGTGACAGCATTGGGATGTTATACTTAACAATAGCTATGTAGGGTAGTGGTAGTATTACAATATGCACATTAATCTTGCTAGGTTACCTAATTATTTTTTTTTGAGATGAGAAAAACACTCTCTAGGATAGAGAGATGTTTTGAGGACTAGAAGATTGTGTTAAAATCTCATTGATCATTTAATTTAACTTGTATGATGATCTTATGTGTTTCTAGAAGTTAGTGAACTTACACTAAGATATGTGAGACCCTTCAAAGTAATAAAAGTGGTTAGTCCTATAGTATATAGGCTTGTCTTGATGGTTCTAGATCTCGGTGTGGTCATGATAGAACCAATCAGAGTAAGTAATACTCATAACCATGTTTAATTAAAAGAGAAATGTCATTGAATAGGGTCTTGTGGGACCAATACTCTAGAATAATGTAATTTGAAAGAACTATGGTGAGTTTTGCAATTAATTTTCCATTATTTGCTTAATTTGATATTTCATAACATGTTATTACTTTGTTAAATATTATTTTAATTTAGAACTTATGTTTGAGTAAGAGTCATCAGGGATGATGACTAGCTTTAGGGGGAAAGGATGTTACATCTTGATTCCTTGCCAGTCAAACTTGCTAGATTACCTAAGGATATCTATAGCTAATAAATTTATATTTGGATATATTAATGATTAATCTTAAAATTTATGCTATTTTAGGATAATAAAATATTATTTAGTTATATAATGATATATGATTGCTTTTTATGCATTGATTAATATATGTGGTTACATTTTAATCATATTTTATGTTATTTTAGTTATATTATTGATTTATGTTTATCATGAGATATGATCTAATGACTTGTGTGTTGTGAGGTGGATGCAAGAGAATTCATCCCTTGAGCATGCCAGAAGGAGAGCATCATCAGAGAGAATAATATAAATCAAGATATCATAATTTAATAAAAATCTAGGAATAAACCTACAAACATGGCATAAATAATTTATGTTACATGCATAATTTGAATGGTTATCATAATGTCTTTAATGTTGCTTTCGATAGATATATGTTTGCTTATGGTTTGATAGTATTATTTTATGGTTTGGTAAATTTTGTCTAGTGTACCTTGTGTGTGGCCATGAATGCTTCAATATTTGTTTGATTAGACTAATTTGAATTATTAATCTATTAATTAATCATTAGAATGTCATGGCAATTTGAAATGATAATTAATAATTTCATTAATTATTGTAAATTTGGGTTAAAAAATGGAAAGTTTGAAAACAAAAATAATAAGAGGAAAGATTTAGATTTTGAGGAAAGTTTCAATTAAATCGTATGATTTAATAAATAAAGATAAAGCAATACATAAAAGAATCTTTAAATAAATAAAATCATATTAAAAACATAAAAATAGAAAAAGGTAATAAAAATTAAATATAGGGAAAATAAATATTTAAAATGATTAAAGCTCTATTTCAAAGATACACTTATCCTATTTACGAAGAGGATATGAATTTTGAGGGGTGGATATAAAATGGAGTGTGTGAAGCAAGGGAGTGAAGAAGGAAAGGAGAAAGCTTGGAGGAAAGGACTTCTTATTCATGCCATTCCAGTTCTGGATGCTTTCACAATTTTGAATATTTGATGAGCAATGAAAAGCATAAAACTGAGAAGAAGAAGATGTTACCTTTCCAAGGTAAGTTTAACATTAAATTATGTATAGCTTCTACCACTTATATTAATGTTAGTTTAAACCATGATAAATTTCACATATTATAAAATATATTAGTAAATGTTTTTGAAAACTTTATTTTCTGAATTACACAATGGTGTAATCATCTTCCATATATGATGTCATTAAAAATATATTTTATAGTATTGTACTTTGGGCCTCTATAAGGTATCCCTTTCAAAATTTTACCATTGTAATTAATTTTTGAAAAATTTACTTAGCTTTGCTAGTGCTATAATCATGATTAATCACATGTAGATTAGTACCTAACCTATAAAATGGCTTATTTTTAGGCTTTTTATAATTGAACACTTTTTTTGATGGATCATTCAATCATGTTCTTTGACAATGTACATGGAATAATTCAATTAAATTTAGAAGACTTGGTAAAGGTAAAAAGAGGAAGTGGTGAAACACTTTTAGGGTTCACTCCAACCTAATTAGATATCCCATTTATTGGATTGCATATTTCAAAACCTAGTATTTAAACAACTAATCTAGTTAAAAAAATAAAGTAAGATTAGAATAAATATAAGTAAACTAATTAAATATAATATGTTGAAAAAATATTTTGATTTATAATGAAAATTTAATAATACATAAAAATACTTAATCTAATAGTATATAAAAATAATAACTTTCATTTGTAATCAAAGTGTGCTCATATAAGGCACCAATAAAATTCATAGAGTTTATACAAACCTCATTTCAAGCACTCCACATTGAAAATAGGAAGGATAAAGGAGCTATGGTGATTCAATCATCGATATGACTATCCTATTAGCTTATATAATGAATTTGAGATACATTGAGGGGAGTAGTAATATAAATGGAATATAAATGATTTTTTATATGGTAGATAAGTCCAATAATGTCACAAATAAAAAAAAGGGATGTGATTCAATAACAAGAGTAAATAGAAAATAATCACCTTATGACCCAAATTAATGTATGCATAATCATTGATCAAATCGAAAGGGAAATGATAGAAATGGATTAAAAGTGTGAATAAAAATATATAAGAGGATAAAATGATGCATATATGGATGCAAATTGTATATATTTTTTTTCCCCAAAGACTCATTTATGGTCACTAGCAATCCTAATAGATTTCATAACATTTATAATCTAAATATTTGGCCAGATCACAATTTTTTATAGAACCAATTGGCAACCAAATGTAGGCTGCTAATTTTCTCCAAATGTTGGATCTTCACCATATGGACTCTTTCAAGGGTGTTTTTTCAAGATATATGTCCTTTTAGGGTGTGTTAACTCTGTATTTAGAGCTAATTTTTAATCTTTGGTATTTAGGGATGGAAAAATCAACATGATAGATAGTTTGATAAATGTTTCTTTTTTGATGAGTAGTGGATTTTTCAACTCATACCTTGATCATAGAAATATATTATTTTAGTGCCTATGTGCATCATGCACTTTATAATGTTGACACTTTTTACTAGTGGTCTTCTTATGTGGAGTGAACTTTGGGTTCCTAACATTTATCAAATTTATGATGGTCCAATAGTAATAGGTCTATTGTCTAGTGTTTTATGAGGTTATTTGTATTGTTCTTTGTTGTTAACATGTTGCACTAATTCAAGTAATCATTTACAATTTATTAATTATATGTTCAATGTCCTACATTTTCATAGTGGTAATTGTATTCAACACCATTTTCTAGTTGACATTTTTTTATAGTGGTTTGATACCCATGTATTATAAAAAGATGGAATGGTGTCCATTCATACCTTACTTAATGGAGTTTGTATATGTGTTTATCATTAATGACACTTTCATAATATAATAACTCTTTTTTTCAACTTCTGTATCTAAACAAACATCAAAATAATTTCTTAAAAACAACGTAAATTAAGCTTAGAAATCATTGTTCAACCTAAACTTATATGCGCATTAGACTCAAGTGCCTTGAATCATGTCAATGCATCCCTAATTAGGGAATTACCCTATACGTAATAATAACCTCTCTCCAATTAATCCCTAGTCAAATCATGACCTATCAAATTTATCTTTTTGACCAAGGGTGAGGGATAACCTTACATAAATTTTTAAAATATAATTAACATGATCAAAATTGCTTAATTTATCAAACCCAATTAAAGACATAGTTTAGAAATCCATGGCTAGATTGTGAATTTAAATTTTTATAAATTCATAAATATAAATTTGATGACATCATCATGACATAACACAAATATGTAAAATCCATAGTTTTTTAAATTTCGTATTTTTAAAATCCACTATTTAAATTTATTCCTCAACTCTCATGACAAGTGGTCAAGTGGATCATGGAGACTTAATGACTTTATATTTTAAAAAATTCATAAGTTCAACCAAAATATCTTATATGAGTTGTCAATACACTTGTAAAATATCAATAATTGGGTGGGAGACATAATCATTTTTGACCCATGTCTCTCACATGACCCTCAAGATTATCCTTGACCCAACCTAAAGCTAGCCTAACTCAACCTAGGGTTAGACTGACTCAGCCAAATTTAGATCTAAACTTAACCTTCATGGGGTTAGAGTTAGTTATAAGACCTATAAATACAAGTCATAAAACACCTATAAACCAAACTTGTTAGTGTAAATAACTAATGAAGAATTACTTATAGGAGAGATTTACATGTCAATCCAAGTCAAGCCAAGCCAAGGTGAGCAAGGGGAGATGATGCATTTGCAACATTGAAAAAGACTCCATTTTCCACAAGCTGAGCACTGGCCATAAATACATACCAACAAGATATCCAAGCTCACAAGGATGGTAAGTATTTTCTTCTAGTTGTAGTTTGTTTTGTTCTTATTATTCATAGCTCTCCCTAGGTCCTATGCTTGAAGTATTAAGTCTTTATGTGTTTTCGTTTGATTTATCTTACTAACATGTGTTTAAATATTTATTGTATTCCTTGGATACATAATTTCATGCCCGATGGAATGAGATTATGCACCCCACATCTTCATCCATTTCTCCCAATTCTTCTCTTTTCTTTTATTTCATTAAAAAATAATAATAATAAATAGTTATTAAAATAGTTGTAGTTTTTACTTTTTTTATAATTTTTTTATAATTTATTCTTAATGGTTTCATTTTAGTTTAGAAGTTATAACTATTTTAGTAATTGTCTATTAATTTTGAATAAACGACCACTAAAAAAAACATAATTTTTAATCCAAAAACTTTTTTTGTTGAATATTTTATAGGGGTATGCATTTATCTAATCTACATTTTTTCCAAATTTCATCAAAATATTACTTATAGTTTTTTATATATCATCATTTTACTAACTATCAATTTTATTTGTTTATTTTTGATTTAATTGTTTTTTTAAATTTTTTTTAAAGTTTGCAAGTTAATTTTTCACATATCAATCTTAACTTGCAAGTATTTGGTATTTGTAAGATTTTTAATATTTAGATTTTGTAGGTTTTTCATTCCCAAAGACTACCTAAAATAAAAAACAACAAAAAAAAAACTACTAATTTGTTTGATGTAGAACCTTGGCTAAAGAAGTGGTATTTTGAGTCTAAACGAATCAATCTAATTCCAAATTTTTCTTGGGTTTTTAAAAATGAACACAAACTTAGACTAAACATTGTTAAGACATTCCTTGTTTATTTTTTTATTTTGTTGTTGTTGTTGTTGTTGTTGTTGTTGTTGTTGTTGTTGTTGTTTTTGTTGTTGTTGTTGTTGTTGTTGTTGTTGTTTTACAAAATAGACTTAGCAAGTAAGCTCTCCCCCCATCGCCTTTAGGGAACTTAGGTGACCAAAAGTGATTTGGGTGACTTGAGTGATTTATTTCTAAGACACTCCCAAAGATCTGAATGACTTGGGTGATCCAAAAACAACCTTAAATTCCTTCTATATTTATTTTTTCCATCTTAGATTGTGGATGGTATTTCATCACCTCCCCATAAGTTCTTTAGGGAAGCATTGACCCAAAAATTCATTTCCTGGCATCACTTCAACCCTGATCCATGATGAGATATATAAATTAGAGCATAGATACTAAAATTACTAGGGGTCTAAACATCTAGCCTCTCTGGTCATAATAAAAACTTGAGTCAGGTCTAGTTAACTAGGGGACTCCACTAAGAAGTACACAGATGGAGTTGTTATGTGTTATGACCTCTCTTCCCTCACTGTGGACTCATGTTCATACTCTAAGTTAATTTAGATCTCATTTAGTATTTTATGTTAGGATGAATTGATTATCAAGATAATTTAACTTTTGTTTTGATTTTAAAAGTCTATCAGGTCATCAATGGGAAATCACGAAAGCAAGGTATGCTTTAATTTCACTTTCAAATTCCAAAGTTAGAAAATTAAATTGTTAGAATATTAAAGTTATTTTATTTACATATAAATCTATGCAATATTTTCATAAATTACAATTATGAATGAAGGAAATTAAATGGGATGAATATTTAGTGTTTTTTGTTGATCTCATTGTAAAAATAATTAGTCACTATACGAAAAATAGTTTTATAATGAATGAATTTAATTTTTGATGAGAATATTATTAGTTTTATAATATTAGAATATCAAAGGTTGTTTTTAATTTAATGAAGGTACTTTTATTTTATTTCATTAATAATAAATTATATTATTTTAAATAATTTAAGAGTTTTAAATAATTACATTTAATTTAACCTACCAAACATTAAGTTAACACTAATCTAACTTAAGTGACCTACCACCCTAAGCTTACATACCAAATCTACCACATGCTACCATGGGTAATAATAAACTTTAGTTCAAATTAAAACTACTTCACCTCTAAAATCGTCGCCCACCTTAACTCATGCATTAGCCATGCAATCACTACCACATCACCAGCCACCTAAGTAATTGTTTAAAAACCTTAACTGAAGGAAATGTTTCATGAAAAAATGTTTATTAAGAGATAGATCGATGTTTTAAGTGGGAGATGGATGCTTTAAGATATAGATCGACCCCATACTCTTCCATGTCGACTGCCTCAAGAGATAGTGATAAACTATTGAATTCAAGTTAAAACCAATCAAAACCAATAGTGGCAGTGCAGTAAAGAGGAATTTTCAAGAAAAAAAAGGTTTATAAGTATAGAAGCCAAAGATTAAGGAAAAGGAAGGGAAAATGAATGATTAAGGGAGAAGCTAACACTTGAAAGTAGAAGAGAGGATCAATGCTTAGAGAGGATCAAGGAGAAGCTAACACTTGACAAATGCAGTTTGGAACTCATATAAAAACTCCTGAGGGATTTTAGGTTTAGTACATAATTTCACTCATGGATCAATAGTTGCATTATGAATCTTACATATACAATATCTATTTTATCCCACATACTTAAATGAAAACAATGTCAAGATTGTAAACTTGGTTGGTTTGTTTTAAAATTTGAAGGATGGGTGTAATACAAAGAATGTCATGTTAGGGTTTCCTTCATGTGTGTCATTGAGTCGACACTTAATTTT
This sequence comes from Torreya grandis, assembly GCA_037957365.1. Classification (NCBI taxonomy): domain Eukaryota; kingdom Viridiplantae; phylum Streptophyta; class Pinopsida; order Cupressales; family Taxaceae; genus Torreya; species Torreya grandis. The sequence continues at coordinate 840,149 of JARHVA010001306.1, read as the reverse complement.
TTAATAATCCCACTTGTCTACATTTTAGAGCCCTTGTTAGGTTTCCTGTAGGAATAACATTTATTATCTTTTAAAGTTTCTCACCTTTGAGCAAGGCCAATTTATTTAATGACTTCTCATTATTTCCTAGTTGATTTAGTTGTGGAGGAAATTTTTAGAGCATTGAGTAATGACCACCTAAAAGCGGTTGATGAAGTTCATACCAAAGGTATACCATGAGATAAATATTTATAACTTGATGTTAATTTACCAATTCTATAATTTAAATATGTTTGTCAATGGATATAACAATTTTGTTTGATAGGTTATTTTGTGGGTCAAATTATTTTTGAAAGTATGCTTAAATCTTGGGTTTAAACCCACTAGGATTTTCATTGCATAAATTTTGAAATCATCCAGAATATGACCAAGGTTTTTTTTCTATTTCATTTTATTAACCCTTCTCATGCAGGAGGTATTCTCCATAAGTCAGCTGCATGGTATGTTAGGAAATCGTTCATGTATCTCTTCCCTTGGACATGGTACTTTATGGTCTCTGAACACACTGATCATAAGGTCCCAATTTGGGTAGAATTTATAGGTCTACCCTCTATTGGCATTTTATTCACTAGATTACTTCTTCGAGAGGTTGGGTTGTTTGTCATGAATAAAATTGGTTTTACTCTACGAGGCTACATAACTGGATTTGTGTAGAGGTAGACCTTTCTCCTGACCTAATAGAGTTTGTGGTATTTAAGATGGTGATATGAGACACTCCCAATGGGTTATGTATATCAATTTTCCCAATTCCTGCTTTCACTACCAAGCCATTGAACATAAAATTTGGGATTGGTACCTTCAACTAACCCATAATAATGTGCCCAATCATTCAACCTATCCTCCTAAAGCCTCTTTGGAAGCTTTAAAAAACTATCTGAGGATGGATTGACTATGGTAGGGAAGATGTCATGACCTCTTTTCCCTCACTATGGATTCCTGCTCATACTTTAACTTGATTTTGATCTCGTTTAGTATTTTATGTCAGTATGAGTTGATTATCAAGATAACTTAACTTTTGTGTTGATTTCAAAAGTCTATCAGGTCATCCATGGAAAATCATGAAAGCAAGGTATGATTTAATTTCATTTTCATATTTTAAAGTTAGAAAATTAAATTATTAGAGTATTAAAGTTGTTTTCTTTATGTAGAAATATATTCAATGTTGTCATAAATTATAATTGTGAATGAGGGAAATTAAATGGGATGAATATTTAGTCTTTTCTATCACTCTCATTGTAAAACAAATTAATCGCCATACGAAAAATATTTTTATAATGAATGGATTTAATATTTGATGAGAATATTATCAGTTCGATAAAATTAGAAGACCAAAGGTTGCTTTAAATTAATGAAGACACTTTTATTTTATTTCTTTGATAATAGATTATATTATTTTAAATATTTTAATATTTTTAAATAATTACATTTAATTTAACCTAATAAACATTAACTTAAGACTAATCTAACTTAAACTACCTACCACCCTAAGCCTACGTGCCAAATCTATCGCATGCCACCACAGGTAATAATAAACTTTAGTTCAAATAAAAACTACTCCACCTCTAAAATCATTGCCCACCTTAAATCATGCATCAGCTATGCAATCACTTCCACATCACCAACCACCTAAGTAATAGTTAAAAAAACATTAACTGAAGGAAAAGTTACATCAAAAAAGGTGTCTATTAAGAGATAGATTGATGCTTTAAGAGGGAGATGGATGCTTTAAGATATATATTGACCCCATATTATGCCATGTCAACTACCTCAAGAGATAGTCATAAAACATTGAATTCAAGTTAACAAAAATCAAAACCAGCAGTGGCAGTGTGTGAGGAGGAATTTCTAGGAAAATAAAAGTTTATAAATATAGAAGCCAATGCTAAGGGAAAGGAGAGGGAAAATGAATGCTTAAGGGAGACGCCAATGCTTAGAAGTAGAAGAGAGGATCAATTCTTAGAGTATGTCGATGCTTTAAGGAAAGAAAGAAGTAGGTTTTTAGTTGTACGATATAGATCTATGCTTTATTAACGACTGTAAAAAGAGAGGCAGATTGATGCTGAAAGGTAAAAGGGTGTTTAATGCTTTGAAGGGGAGAGCAGAAAGGACCGATGATTTGAATTTTAGTTCAATTTCATCATTCATAAATTAAAATCAAATAAGCACTCTTAGTATTCATTCACCTAACAATAATTAATTATTATTTCATAATAAAAATGAAATAATAGTATTTATTATCGTAAAAATAATGTGATTTGTTTATAAGTTTCATTGGATAAATAATGAGTGTGTTATTTTGGGTAAAATAATAATTATTTTATAAATATTATGGATTTGCATGTTCATTTACTTCCTTTGCCCATTTGGAGATGCTGCTATAGATTAGAATAGTTTATGAGTCATGGATTATCTCCATGGTTCTTTGCATGTAAAATTCTTAATCTTAATTTATATTAACACAGGGACTAATCCGATTACAACCCAAATCATATATTTTGTGTTAAGTTATTAAAGAATTTAACTAGAAATTTAATTAGTTTATTACTTTTGTGGGGTTTTAGTTTTACATGTTTAAGACATGTCAAGATGACCTCTATAAGTAGTCATGATCCTAATGACATTTTTACTCATCTATTTTAAATAATAACACAAAGCAAAATGATCAACTTAGCACATTCTTTAGGAATAGTTTTTTATTCACATTACATATTTGGAAGTATCCTCATACTCCTTACATTTTGAAATAATTATCAAAATTCACATTTATAATTAAATGGTATTCCAACCTATCTTACATTGTGTTAATTCAAAACAAATTCCAATTTCAAAGTTGTATAATTAGAAGTTTTTTTTTTTTTTTTTCTAATTTTGTAATAAATTCCTTAGAGATTCGTTATAATCGATTTTATACTTGTAAGTAGAAAGTATTTAAATTTTTTATATTTATAATTACACAGAAAATTTTATTTAAAAATATATTTTATTTCTTATATATTGGAAATTAAAGTTATCATTGAAAATATTATAATATTCTTCATAAAATATTTATTTAACGTAAAATTCAAGTTCAATATAACATTATTAAACTCTTTGTGTAAAAATTATCTTCTAAAAAAGTTTATCTAAGTAGACTAAAGATATAATTGTCCAAAATAATATTGTGAAAATCGACATAAAGACTAAACTAGAAGATCATGTCACATATTTATTTTCTACTTTCGTACTCAAGAATTTGTTTTTGAAATATAAATGTAATAATTTACTTCAAGTATTCTTTACTCAACTTAGACCAAAAAATTAAGGTTAAACAAAACTATGCAGCATTTGGTATAAGTAGTGCCTCTGGCTTACATTTATGGGTAATGTCATTGTACTTTAGTTATTGCAATCATAGCCTAACACAGCTACAACAATTACATCTGAGAATCATCTTTATAAATCATCAAAGAGAAATAAGGACCATGCCATGTCATTAAGACCAAGAGGTGGGATAATCACTCTTGATCAACAATACTAATTAAGATTTTAAAAAATGACTTTGACTACTTAAAATGATTTTGACTTGTGAACTTATGAAACAGATATAGATAAAGCATATTTCTTGCTCTAAATTTGGTATCACCGAAAAGGAGCAATAAAAACTAAGATTGAGAGTGTTAAACTGATTATTATCAAGAAACCACCAATCATATGGTGCTCAGATAATGAAACTTTAGAAACAACAATTGTAAGGATTATGTTGATTAAAGCAAAGATCAAAAACATTGTTGATGTAAATAAAAAGTAGGAAGGGGATGTATCTTGCAAATGTTTATTTATATTTTTTGTTAAGATTTAGGGCTAGTTTATTTAAACAAGCATTCAGTCACTTTAACTAATATTTTTTACACTCACATTTGGGTAGCAATTGCATAAAAATTATCTAGAGAACTAGGCCCTAGAAAGGTATGCATACCAGACCTACAATTCACATGAAATTTAGAATTAAAAATAGAACTACATGCATACTACACTTTGATCCTGGTTAAAAGGAGGTATATAGGTATTCTGAGAAGCGAATGATGCTTCTAGTATGTAGGTTAATAGAATCGGGTTTGAGGTTGTGCGCTATAAAAGATTAAAGTTAAATAAAAAAGTAAGATCATTATAATAACACCCTAGTTTAGATAAACAAAGTAGAGATAAATTTTTTGTGATATAATCAAAACGATCTCGGTTGGATCATCCTAGTTATCGAGGATTTAGGCTAAATTTTAAGGAAAAATGTGACTTTTTTATATGTTTTATACATGTTGCTATCACAACTACCTTGGTGCTTATCTAGTAGAGATGAACAGTGAAGAGTGAGCAACTTAACATCCAGTTGATCCTGATGAGTAAAATCTCTGGTCAGAGCATAACCTACTCATATGTAGATGTCTAACTTGTACGGTTAAATGCTTGTCCGTTTGGCAAAGGATATTAGATGCTTAACCTATATGGTTAGATGCTTGCTCATTTGGTCAAATATATTAGATGCCTAACCTGGATGGTTAGATCCTTCCCTGTTTGGTAAAGAATTTTAGATACCTAACCCGTATGGTTAGATGCTTGCCCGATTGGAAAATGATATTTAATAGGATAAAGTACACCTAAGTTATATTCATAGACAAACATTAATTAAATTAAAAAAAATTATATGTTTTAGGATCTCGGAAGTGTGTTCTCTATACTATGTTAAGGAATAGAACATTGCATAAGAAGTTACCCTGTATGAACTCAATTAATGTAATTGCATATATAGTGTTAACCACACTTGGGACATGATCTAGAAGATTTTTTACTATCGATCCTTATCAATTTACAAAAGGCCAGCTACAAAGATCGTAATCGATGAAGCCCACTTTTATAACAAAAGGGGACTCTGGCACCATATATGATAATAGTATTTTAAATTTTACAATTACACTATAATTTACCATATGTTATTTTTGTATTTTTTAATTTCGATGTAGTAGAATGAAAAACCTTTAAAGAAGTCCACATGATAGGTCCTCAAACCACCATATGACCTACCACCACATCCTATATTTTCTAAGTTAACAATTTATCTAAATACTTGTTAGAAATTACAATCGATTGCGAGTTCAAATTACAACCAAGTCCCATTTCAAATTCCAACTCAATTTGTCACGTATTTGTTTCAACTCAAATCAACTCGAAGACCAACGAACTAGTAGTTGGTTTACCAAGATTTCAAACATAAACCAACTCGCCATAATCCACTCAACCAACACACTGAGATCATCCGAGCTGAGTTGGCATTACCAAACAAAAGGTTCATGCTACGTGGCCGAAGTCAATGGTTTGTATTATAACAAAAGCCTATTAAGAGGATTAATAGTATTCTTATCCCACGAATGTGGGAAAATAATCTCTATTTGGTAAATGGTTTGCCCAGATACCCATTGGATCGTGGATGGCAGAAGGAGAGTTGTATTTGGATGAGTGGTTGGATTGATATACTCTCAGTTCACATTGCGAGGCAGATCAGATTTTGGGAAACAAAGCCAAGTGGTGTAGGAGAAACCCGAGGTTGAACAGGCTAGAGGAATAATTTCTTCATCTATTTTGGGTTGGAATGAGCCAAGAAGATATTGGCATCAACACCTTTTGATAATGGACACTACGTCTATTTTTTAAGGATCCTTGAGACAAGGAAGAACGTCTTTACTTTGCAGAGATAAATAATGCACACAGATCAATCTCGAGTAGCGTAGAGGTGCTTTTCCTTATGGTTAATCGATGCATTCTTTTTATTATCTAATAGATGCATTCTTTTTATTATTTAATTGACGCATTTTTTAATTAGCAAATCAATGCATTATTTTATTATCTAATCGATACATTATTGTATTAGCATGGCTCGATCCTGGTCTACAGAAGAGACCATGAATTGTAAGGCTTTTAGAGCTGCGGTGGTGGCAGTTGATATTTAGACAGGTCACCTATTTTTATGGAGGCTGTGAGTGTAGAAGGTTTCTATTTGGAAAAAGACCCTTTGAGTTATGGCCAAGGATATACTGTAGATTCGAATGGATGCAGCCTATTTCCCATTTTAGCATGACTCTTTAGACTACAGAAGAGGAAGCTCACCATTTGGATGACGTGCGACTATAAAAACATGTAGACCAAGCTCGTACGAGGTAGATCATTGCAGACCCATATTCATTATGCATGTATATAACCACATCCTCAGATGGTGAAGGTGGCTTATGTGCAAATTCAGATCTACTATTTTATAATGGATTTTGGGCTATGGTGAAAAGTTACCATTTGAATAGAGATGGATCGAGCCGGTGAGAGCTGATTTCATTTAGTGTAGACCGAGGAGTAGTTTTAAAGAGTATGCAATGAAATATAAAGGTCCATGCAGATGAATTTATTTATTAATAGGTTACAAGAGTCCAGCCAAACCTGTGAGGATTCATTATGCCTGGTGAAAAGGCCATGGAGTCACAGGTAGATGATCTATTTGCAGACAAAGTTATTTTGTTTTTTAATTTCTATTTTAATATGGCCTCCTTTTCAGCCATGGAAGAAATTCACAAGTAGGTAAAGGTGACTGGTATTTGTGCAGAGAATTCAAAGTGAATGCAGACCCTCGTCTATAAGGGATACGTCTTCGAATTTATTGGCCAAGCCTATAATGGACTTATGAAGTTGGTACACAGACTCGATACAAATATGAGATCTATTTGGTAAGGCCTTTCTGCACTTGGTGGTAAATCATTTTATTCTATTTTATGGTGATAGATAAGGAAGAAATGTATGTGTGTATTGATACACAGAAAAAATCCACTGTATTATTAATGTCCCTATTCTCTAAGGTCCTTGGCAAAGGAGGATGTCTATGTATATATAGTTGAAGGGTTTATTTAAGGAGTTGTAGGTCTAAAACAAAGACAGAGACTCTCCTTATTTCTTTATGCCCATTTTAAGATTTTTACAGATAATTTTATTGGAGAATAATTGCCCGATTATATGGAGAAGAATAAACCGGGGCTACAAAATTTGACAGATGAATTGTAGAGTCTTCAAAGTTGGTTTCAGCACCATTACAGATTTTTTGAAATTCATTCTTGATGTAAGTTTGTAATTGTATATTTACATCTTTTATGATTGATCGAATTGTTGTTAAGCAATCCCAAAGATGTAGCCCAAATGGGTAAACTCCATTATCAGACTGGTGTTGATTTTTATTTTTGTTACTTCTAGGATTCAGTTTAATTCTGTTGAAAATGGATTAATAAAACACTATAATTAGTTACAGGAATTTTCAAAATAATACTAATTGGGTGTTCAAATATGGGAAATGAATTTACAAAGGTTTTTTATTACTTTTAATTCATTCCTAGATTTCTGCTACCAATTCTATTTACTTTCAAAATTGAGAATTCAGTATTCATTTTAGAAACTATTTACTTGATTTATGGATCAAATTTGGTATCATAGTAGGTGATTGTAAGAATAGCTTCAATTGCTAGATATACTTCAGAGTAGAGTCTATTTTTAGATATTAGATTCTTGCTTTATGATTCTTCTATTTGAGTTGACCATGCAAGAAAGCTAGTGCAAAGGAAAATTGAAAGGTGTTTCAATTCGATGGAAGAAGACAAACTTCTAATAGCTAATGTTCTATAACCACTTGTCCTATAAGATCAGCATGGATGAAAAATTCAACATATTTTGTCACTTGAGGTGTGAGATGGTTTTGTGAGAAGATATGCATTTCTATTTTGGGAAGCATTTAGATAAAATGCAAAGAATTTTCAGTGATGCACATCTAAGAGGGATTAGTTGTATTTCTATTACCAATCTTACACAGAGGGTAGACTAAGGTATGATTATGGTCTGATTTTATATTCGTGTTGAGACAATAGTTTGGTCTTTGATAATCAGTTGTGTAGCTTTTATATTTTGAATTACTAATTATATTATGGATGCCTATGTCTTTGATGATAAGAGCAAGTGAAAAGACCAATTCCATGGTAAGATATGGAAATGACAATAAGACATTGTTCAGTATTCAACATGTTTTTGCACTTTGAGTTTTGAGTTTTTAACTGGTTCATAGATTGATATGTTTAACATCTTTGTTAAAAGTTACAAGAAGCAAGCATAAAGTTGTTTAAGACACAAACATATGTTAACCAATACTCAAAAGGTGCACTCCGCAATTCTCAAAGAGGTATGGGCTATCTTCAATGTAACTATGTTTGCACAATTTTGGTTTAAATCTAGATAACCTTTGTGTGGATTGCTTTGAAACTAAAATATACTTTATGAGAAGTTGTTTTTAAAATCCTTTTTGGAAATGTTAAATGGATCATCTAACTCTGGGTAAGATAGAGTCTTAAAAAAGATGAAACCATCTACTATTCATTTATTGAAACCATGAAAAGGAAAAAACCCTTATTGATCAAATGGTTTATTTGAGTAAGTTTATATAGGCATGACTATAGCATTGGATTGGTATGCTTGTATTCTCTTCAACACATTATTTTCAAAAAATTCTTAACTATTGGATCCAGGGAAATAATTTTTGATAAAGTTGTGTTTTAAAAAGTATTTGTTATCTTCTATTTTACTATTTCGTTGTGATAATTTTTTGTGAAACTAGCTCAGTTGGATAAGTTTTGATGGTATAAATTAGGGAGCAGTCATATGGTGAAGGAAACCTCGAGAAATGTTTAAAATTATTGGTTTTCTCCTCACCTTTATATGATATATTGCTTAGAGTTACTTGTAGAGTTGTGAGTTTGTAGAGAGGCTCTTATTATGGAAATTATCTAAGTTGACATTGAAGTTTGACAGGTACAAAAAAAGATTTAATAATCAATTTCAGGGAGATAGAAGTTAACTATGTTGTTTATAATTTCTTTGATTATACTTTTAGGTATTGTGCATTAGTCATCTTAGGATAGACAAATTCATTGCATGTTTTTATCCTTTGTATATACATTTAAGTCCCACATAATTATGGGCAATGTTTGTATTTCAAATTGTTTTTACTCACATGTATGTTTGTCATATGCGTCATGTAAAAATACTATCTAAGACCCTTAGATGGGCAATGTTTGTAATGCAAGCATACATGTGTTGCAATATGTTTGTCAATCATATAGGCGTATGCATCACAATGTGTTTTCCCTTGTGTGATGTTTATAACAAAGAGAATACCTTAGCCTTTAGGCAGTATAGAAGTTAAGAGAATCCATTAGAGGTTATGACTATTTTAGAAACAGACTAGTTTGGAAGAGAATGGATATAGAGTTTGGTTTACTCTCTATGAACAAATTGTAGTTTTAGTTGGATAGTGGACTTCTGTTGGTTTCTGTATGTTGATGTAGTGCAGAAAACCATTAGCAGATGTAGTGGAGTATTTGGACTTTTGGAAACCAAAAGCCTCTTTGTGTGGAGGTTTGATCTGAAGGACTTTTTACTTTCGATCCTCGTTGGTTTGCAAAAGACCGGCTACAAAGACCGTCGCTTATGAAGCTCGATTTTATACTGGAGATGAACTCTACAGTTATATATGATAACAATGTTTTTAATTTCAAAATTATACTATAATTTAACATATATTATTTTAATACTTTTTAGCTGTAATTTGATTGTGAAGTGGTAGGATGAGAAACCTTTGAAAAGGTCCACATGGTAGGTCCTCAAGTGAGACACTTGTTACAAATTACAACTCCATACCAGTTCAAACTCCCACTCAATTTGTCACGTATTTGTTCCACTCGAAGACCAACCAACTCGTAGTTAGTTTACCAAGCTTCCAAACATAAACCAACTACCCGTAATCCGCTCCACCAAGCTGCCCAGCTCAGCCGAGCCGAGTTGGCATTACCAAACAAAACGTTCGTAGAACGTGGTCGAAGCCACGGGTTTATATTCTAAGAAAAGCCTATTTAAAGGCTTGATAATATTCTACGACGGTAGAATGGAAGGCAAGTTGTATTTGGATGAGCGGTTGGATTGATATGCTCTCAATCCGCAATGTGAGGCAGCTCGGATTTTTGGAAACGAAGCCAAGTGGTGTAGGAGAAGCCCGCGGTTGAATGGGCTGGAGGAAGAGGTTCTTCATCTGTTTTGGGTTTGATATTGGCATCCACGCCTTTTGATAATGCACGTTACGTCTATTTTGTAAGGCTCCTTGAGCCAAGGACGAATGTCTTACTTTGCAGAGATATATAATGCACACAGATCAGTCCTGAGTAGCATGGAGGTCCTTTTCCTTATGGTTAATCCATGCATTATTTTTAGTATCTAATCGATGCGTTCTTTTTATTACTTAATCCATGCATTTATTTTAATTAGCTAATCGATGCTTTCTTTTATTAGCTAATTGATACAATATTGTATTAGCATGGCTCTATCCTGGTCTACAGAAGAGACGTGAATTATAAGGCTTTTAGAGCCACGACGGAGGTAGTTGATGTTTAGACAGATCGCCTATTTTGATAGAGTTTGCGAGTGTAGAAGGATTCTGTTCGGAAAAAGACCGTTTTGAGTCATGGTCGAGGATATACTACCGATTCGAATGGATGCAGCCTATTTCCCGTTTTAGCATGACTCTTTGGACTACGGAAGCTCTCGCCATTTGGATGGTATGTGACCATAGTAACAAGCAGACTGAGCCCGTGTGAGGTAGATCGTTGCAGGCCCATATTCATTTTGCATGTATATAACCACAGCCTCAAATGATGAAGGTGGCTTATGTGCAGATTCAAATCTACTATTTCATAATGGATTTTGGGCTATGGTGAAAAGTTACCATTGGAATAGACACGGACCGAGCTGGTGAGAGCCGAGTTCGTTTGGTGTAGACCAAGGAGCCGTTTTGAAGAGTGCAATGAATTTTCAAGATCCGTGCAAATGAATGTATTTATTAACAGGTTACAAGAGGTGAGCCAAACCTATGAGGATTCATTATGCCTGGTGAAAAGGCCGTGGAGTCAGGGGCGGATGATCTGGTAAAGGTGACTGGTATTTGTGCAGAGAATTCAAACTGAATGCAGACCTGGGTCTATAAGGGATGCATCCTCGAATTTATAAGCCAAGTCTATAATGGGCGTATGACGCTGGTACAATCTTGATCCAAGGATGAGATGTTATCTTATATTCGGCCCTTGGTCAAGGAGGATGTATATGTATATATAGTTTTCAGGTTTCTTTAAGGAGTTGCAGTCTAAAATAAAGACAAAGACTCTCCTTATTTATTTATGTCTGTTTTAAGAGTTTTACAGATACTCTTTTTCGATAAGAATTGTTGTAGAGCCTTCAAAGTTGGTTTCAGCACCATTATAGATTTTCAGAAATCCATCCCCGATGTAAGTTGTTAATTGTTTATTTACATCTTTTATAATGGATTGGATTGCAGTTACGCAATTCTAGAGACATAGTTTAAATGGGTGAACTTTATTATTAGATTGGTGTTGATTTTCCTTTTAATTATTTCTGGGATTCAGCTTAATTCAGTTGTAAATGGATTAATAGAACACTATAATTAGTTATAGGAATTTTCAAATTAACACTGATCAGGGGTTCAAATGTGGGAAATAAATTTACAGAGGTTTTTGATTACTTTTAATTCATTTCTAGATTTTCATTGCCAATTCTCTTTAATTCGAGACTTGAGAATACAGTATCCATTTTAGAAACTATTTACCTAGTTTACATATCAGGACAATTTAGAATGCAAAAAACTTATAATTTTAAACAAACCTCAGTTTTTGTAAAAATGTTTTCAATGTAGGGTGAGTAGCTGAAAGTTGCATGGCACTCTACGAATTCTTGAGAAAATAGAGGGCCTAAAAAAATCTAGTTTTCATGTGCATCTAAATTTATTGGATTAACAAATTATTTCCTTTCAAGAATGAGTCTATCGATGAAATTTGACACTACGAAGCAATCTTGTTAGTTTATAAGGATAGGATGATATACGTAGGTGTTTTTATGTTTATCTCTCTTACATTATTTTGGATCTAAAACTATTTTATTTGTCAAAATAAGTCATTAACCCATCACATGTTTGTAAAGTCCTTTAGCCTAAGTGTTGTCACTTGAATGCACCCAATGAGGAGATGGGACAAGCTTCTCCTCACTCGAATGACACAATGGAACCACCCCATGGCTATGGGTATCCCTATTGGGGGGTGAATCTCTAGATTAGTAGCTAGCTCCCCTTGATGCATCATTTAAGCTCATATTCCTACTACTTATAGCTTGAAGAATGAAAATGGTTAAAAATAACATAAAAATTAAACCTATTATACTGGAGATGATGCACCAAATATCTTCTCTACTCACACTTTGGACATGTACTTTGAACCAAGAGAAGCCTAACATACACTACATCCAATGACAACGTTCTTCTTGCATCAATGTTTCAACATGGGGTCTTAGAATTGGCTTAGGATAGGAAAGACTTAGACAATAGGCATTCTAAGACACACTATTGAAAAAACTATTGACTACACTTGCAACACCATTTGCCACTTCTTATTGACTTGCAAAGAGAAGTCTTTGAACTCACAAGGTACTAATAAAATTGACATGTGAAGATAAGTTAATATACACTTGCACAAGACAATAACCATCACATACACTTAGAGAATTCTTGAATGAGGTAAAAAAACTATCTTTATTGATTCAAGAAAAAAAATTGGCAATGCTTCACCATACCCAAGTGGAGTTCCTCCTACAATGGCTAAAAGAGCCCAATTTATAGAATTTACGATGATATAAAAGAGGGAATCTCAAAGGTCATAGAAAAACATACTCAGGTCTGAGAATAAAAATGGTTATGTTGCACCTATGGTTGAGTGAGAAGTAGACAATGAATGTATCCTGAGACAGATGTACATGTAAAATCATGGCAAAGTCTTTTGAAATGATGTAATGACACTTCTGTCATCCTTCATGAAACTACCTCCATCAAAGACCATCCAGAAACATTTGAAACTATCAACAGGAGAGCTGACACATAACACTACTTGAGGGAAATATAATTAATTTAGATAGTTATATAATGCTTTCCCTAACTTCTAGTCATCCTCTGAACACCCATGTTTATGATTTTATGGAAGCCCTTTGACTTGGTCAACTACCAGCAATGACTTGAACCATCAACTTATATATTTTTTTCTTACTTTGTCTACACTAGATGCTCAAGATTCTACCATTTGTCATCTCCACATTTACCCCTAGGTTTTCGTGAATATTTTTAATTACAACGTCTAGCACATGACCCTAAAGTTGATGTATGTGGACCCATCATGAATTCCTTCTAAATATTTTCCTTAGACACTTTTATGTTTCCCCTTGAACTTTTGTTTCCCTTAGACTTTTCTTCATTGGGAACTTTCTCATGTACTTTATATCTTCGGCCAAATTTCTTTAGATTTTTTGTTTTCCCTTGTATCAGACAAAATGTCTAAAAGAATTAGACTTAGCCCTTTTTAAATGTAGACAATTTTTTGGACTTTTGCTAAGTACCCTTTTTGAAGGGAAAGTGCCCTTCATATTTTGAAAAGTAGACCTTCATAGTTCTTACAAATGTCTTTTGAAAAAATTGTAAATGGTCCCTTTGCCCTTTGTCGAGAAAAGTGCCCTTCAAATTTCTAGAAATAGACCTTCAGAGTTCTTGCAAATGAACCTTACAGAAAGAAAATTATCATTTTGGGTTTTTGTAAAATTCCCTTCTAAAAGGAAAATACCCTTTATGTTTTTCTAAAGTACCTTTTGGCTTTGAAATGGGCCCTTTCTCTAAGAAAAATACATTCAAAATTTTAAAAACACCCCTTCGAAAGGATTGCAGAATGTTCTTCAGAAAAATTGAAGTGGATGATATTTTTGAAAGACTTCTGACCCTTATCCTAAAGAAAGATACCCTTTGAGAAAATTGCTTTAGACAAAATGTCTGAAATAATCCCTAACACTTAAACAAAAAACCTGAAAACAAAACCTCTGACAGAATGAACATTCATAATTTTACCATGACTTTTGTATGGAACACCTCCTCCAAAGGAATTATACATATTAGACCTCATCAAAAGGTATATACTTAGATGGCTGAGCTTTCATATAGGGGTGTCCATTTTTGACCTAAAGGGTCAAAATTTGGTCAATAAATTGGTGACTCACAAGGGTAGTATACTTGTTATACCGACCAGACCAGTAGCCTAATTAGTCTATTGGGTATGAGTCATCTAAGGACTGTAATAAATAAGAAACCTTGACTATGACTCAAAACCTTGATCAACAAGACAACCATTGATTACCTCAAACACACAAATGAAAGAGGCACAAGAAAAAAGGCTGAAGCAGACACACATATGCTACTTAGCACTCAAGGAAAATAAAACAAAATAGAAAGGAAATAAATATGTACATTGCTTGTGATTATACCTCCTTTGTTGGATCAAAATGGAAATATCTTATGTCTCCTTCCTCACTAGATGGGTGAGGATGCTAGGCATGTATCTTTTTGGATGGGATACTAGATGACTCTTGTTTCCTCTTTGCTCTTTGATTTTGTACACCATTCAATCAAGCCATCTCCCATGCACTCTCAAAGTAGTCAAGGTCCTGTTAAACCTCAAAACATGTCTCAAAATGATGTCTCTTCATCTTGTAATGAAAGATCTAAAAATCCATGTATGGGACAGTTTGTTGCAAGTTTATCTCTCCTTGAAGGATTTGATAATCCTTTTCCATTCCCATAATCTCTTCAAAATGTTCAAGGATCATTGTATCAACACCATTTAAAGGTGTTTATTTATTGAATTCTTCACGAAGATTGTTGGAGGTGGCTGCATAAGTGGATGCAGAGACAAGCTTCAGGTTATTTTCAAAAGGGCTAAAATCATCATAGATTTCTCTCTTATGATCTAGGCTCACTCCATGATGTTGCTCTTCAACATGTATTTACTTTCTCTCATCTTGAGATTGCTTGTCTAAGAGCTTGGTCTTTTCCTCCTCATACTCTTGGAACATTTTCATGTAAATATGCCACATGTCCTTCTTTTGAGCCACATCTTCTTTCTTATAATGGTTGGTTATCTATAAGGGATTTGTAGGTTCTTTGAGAGTTTCAACTTCATTACATATGCTCTCAAATATTTGCCATAGGTCATCATCTTTTGGTTGTCCTGGATCATGAAAAGGAGAGACAAAAAATGCCATTTCTTCTTCTTCCTTAGAGTCCAAGAGAACTTGTTCCAAGGCATCTTTTTTAACACAAGGAGAATCTTCTTTTATGTCCTCACAACCTGACTTATCTTCACCATCACTCAACCCTTCTTCATATTCAATCCAATCTGAGATTTCAATCTCATCCTCCCTCCTAGCGACATCAACCTTAGGTATCTCAAAAATAGGGAGCTTTGCCAAAGGGGATTCCTAAGTAGCAAGACAATTCTCAATATTAGGAGGGAAAATTTGATTAGTTGGAAGGGGAGGAAGTATGATTTCTATAGCTTCTTGAGGAGGGGTTGGGGATGGGGGGGGTCAAGTTGAATGGTTCCAAAAGTCTCTTCCCTAACAACTTCTCCATTTGAACATGACTTATTCCTTTCCTCATGGGCTGCCATCACATCTTTCTATCTAGGAAAGGTGGGTTTAAGGATAGCTTCATGGGATTGAGAGGCTAATGAAAGGGTGAAAGATATGTCTAGGAAACCTATAGTTTCCTTGAGATTGGCACTTTTACTACAAATTAGAGAATTGGGTTTAGATAACTTACCTTCCCTTGCCATGATGGACTGCCTCAAGGCCTGATTGGCCAATTCAAACTCCCTTTCAATATGAGATTCAAAGTTCAATCTCTCCCTCTCAAAATCCTCTCCCAACAAATGAACCTGCTCAACCATGATCTTCTTCCTTGGGTTATTTTCTTGGATGGATTTTTAAGAAGGGAAACTTGGGAAAGTACATGAGGTGTTTAGGGTATTAGGAAACATGGTTGGACTAGAATTTTGAAGAGGTAAGGATGACACGCTTGATGGTGAATTTGGTGAATTTTGAGGTTTCCAAGATGGAATTTATTCATAAACTCTCAATCTCTACTCTATATTAAATATCAAACCACACACATCAAGCATTTCATACGTAATATTTGGCCAATTATCCCCCTCTATAGATATCCACTCCTTCTTGATTTGTTCCAAAGAATTCCTTACACTCTTAATATAAACACTAGGTATGATTTCACCACAACTATGTCTAGTGTTAAGGTCTTACATGTATTCTTGGTACCTAAGGAGAGTTCTTTTACATCTAGCAATGGAATGGCTTAGAGGAGAGCTAGGTGGGTTAGATGGAGCACAAAATTCATAGGTTTGGTCATTGGTTGCATATGCTTGATGAATATCATGAAAATTCTAGACAAGAACTTTCTCATAATCAAGAGGAAAAGGCAAATATGGACATAACTCTTCCACTTGTATTAAAACAAGCTCAAGCTCACAAATCTCCATGAATCACATCACAAAAGAGTATGTAACAAGAAAACAAATTCAATTAGTATACCTAGGTTTCTCAACCAATAGATATTTATGTGGAGTCACCATTGATGTTTGTTAGAATTACCTCCAAAGGCTACTGTCTTGAGGAGAATACCAAAAATACTCAAAGAATAGACTCAATAGCCTCATCGGGCATTCCAAAAACTATTTTCACTTGAATGCATCCCATGAGGAGATGGGACAAGCTTTTCCTCACTCAGGTGACATAACGTAACCACCCTAGGGCTGTGGGTATCCCTAATGTGGGGTGGATCTCTAAATTAGGGGCTAGCTCCCCTTGATGCATCATTTAAGCTCATATTCCTACTACTTGCAACTTGGAGAATGAAAAGGGTTAAGAATAACATAAAAATTAAACCTATTATACTGGAGGTGATACACCAAATGTCTAATCTACTCACACTTTTGACATGTACTTTGAACCAAGAGAATCCTAACATACACTACATTTAATGATAGCCTTCTTCTTGCATCAATGTTTCAACATGGGGTGTTAGAATTGGATTAGGATAGGAAAGACTTAGACAATAGGCATTCTAAGACACACTATTGAAAAAACTATTCACTACACCTATAAATCCATTTGACACTTCTTGATGACTTGTAAAGAGAAGTCTTTGAACTCAAAATGTACTAATAAAACTGACAAGGTAAGTTAAGATACACTTGTACAAGACAATAACCATCACATACACTTAGGGAATTCTTGAATGAGCTAAAAACAACTATATTTATTGATGCAAGACAAAATTTTGGTAGGACTTCACCATACCCAAATGGAGTTCCTCCTATAATGGCTAAAAGGGCCCAATTTAGATAATTTATAAAAATATAAAATAGGGAAACTCAAAGGTCATAGAAAAACATGCTCAGGCCTAAGAATAGAAATAGTTACACTGCACCTATGGTTGAGTGGAAAGCAAATAATGAATTTATCTTGAGATAGATGTCCATGTAAAATCATGGCAGACTCTTTTGAAATGGTGCAATAACTCTTCTATTATGTTTCATAAAATTGCCTCCATCAAAGACCATTAATGAGCATTTGAAACTGTCAATATGGGCTCTGACACATAACACTAATTGAGGGAAATGGAATTCATTTCTATAGTTATAAAATGCTTTCCCTAACTACTAGCCATCCTTTGGACACCTATGTTTATGATTTTTTTGAAGCCCTTTGATTTGGTTGGCTACCAGTAATGACTCGAACCATCAACTTACCATTTTTTTGCTTGCTTTGTTTTCACTAGATGCTCAATATTCTTTCATTTATCACCTTCATGTTTTCCCTCATGTTCCCACCAAGATTTTTGATTCCAATAGCTATCCCATGACCCTAAAATTGATGTCCGTAGACCCATCATGAATTCTTTCAAGATATTTTCCTCAAACACTTTTCTATTTCCCCTCAGACTTTTGTTTCCCTAAAAAAAAATTTGTTGGGCACTTTCCCACAGACGTAATGCCTTTAGCCAAGTCTATTTAGATTTTTTGTTTTCCCTTGTATCAGACAAAATGTTTGAAAGAGTTAGACTTAGCCCTTTTTCAATGCAAATAATTTTTTGGACTTTTACTAACTGCCCTTTCTAATGAGAAAGTGCCCTTCAGATTTTCAGAAATAGACCTTTGAATTTCTTGCAAATGTCTTTCAAAAAAAAATTAAATGGTCCTTTTTCCCTTTTGCTGAGAAAAGTGCCCTTTGGATGTCTATAAATAGACCTTTGGAGTTCTTGAAAATGAACCTTTCAAAAAGAAAATTATCCCTTTGAGTTTTAGTAAAATGCCCTTCTAAAAGGAAAATACCCTTTGAGTTTTTTTAAAGTGCCTTTCAGCTTTGAAATGGGCCCTTTTTCTAAGAAAAATACATTCAAAATTTTGAAAAACACCCCTTCAGAAGGATTGCAGGATGCCCTTCAGAAAAATTGAAGTGGATAATTTTTTCATGAGACTTCTAACCCTTATCCTGAACAAAGAGACCCTTCGATAAAATTGCTTCAAAAAAAATGTTTGAAACAATTCTTGACACTTAAACAAAAAACCCAAAAATAAAACCTTTAAAAAAATGAACACTTGTACTTTTGACATGGGTTTTGTATGGAACACCTCTTTCAAAGGAATTCTACATACCGGACCTAGCCAAAAGTTATAGATTTAGACAACTGAGCTTTCATATAGGGGTACACAATTTTTACTTGAAGGGCCAAAATTTGGTCAACACTTAAAGGTTTTATTATGCCCATTTGATGCACACTTTGTCTTAGACATTATCAAAACATGTGTGTGTGTGTGTGTGTGTGTGTGTGTGTGTGTGTGTGTGTGTGTGTGACTTATTTAACTATAACATCATTACACTTCCCATTTCATCTCAAACATTTGCCTTATATTTTTTATTCCAAAACTATTGTAATGTCATTTATTTGAAGTCGCATTGTTTCACTACCTACATCATTTCAAGTTTCTTGTCATTTTTGAAACCAAGCTCCAAAACATTGGTATACCTTTCTTATTTCAAATGCACGGTTATGCTACCCATTTTGGTCTAGATATTTTACCTTAGAGCATTCGAGTCTTTTTATATTAAACTTGAAACTCAACCTTTCGAAGTGCAAATATGAAACTAATCAAGTTCACATTGAAGCCTTGTCTAATTTAGAATTAAGTTATCTTCCTTTTTATGTTTGGATTGTGTTACTTGGGTTAATTTTTTATTTGATCTAAAAGAGCCTTTACTTAGACCTATTACTTGTCATTAGTTTTGTACCTTGTTTAAATCATCCTTTTGAGCTAAGTTATTACCATGCACTTTGTTTCAATTTTGTTTTGCTAAATTTTTGAGTGTCCTAGTTTCATTGTTCCAATAGTTTTCATGGATCAAATTATGAGTATTAAGTGAACCAGTTACCAAGTGTCATCTCAGTGAATTACCTTAGTCTATTTTTCTTTTGATTTCTTATGTTTTGTGTTTATAATTCTAGACTTATGTTTAGTATGATTATAACCACTTTTGGGTAAATAGTTGCTAACTCTTCATCCTAGTTTGCAATTGTTCTACTTTGTTTAGACACTCTTGTTACTAATTATAACCACTTGTGGGTAAATCATTACTTTATCCATAAATGATTTTCATTATTTATGCTACTTTTAATGTTGATTTTAACTACCTTTGGTCAAGTCAATATACTTTTGTTAGACTGGTCTTGCATTTGTTTTGTTTTACCTTGACCTAGTTTAGTTATTTAACCCTTTGTGTCTCTTTTACAGAGCCAAACATCCTTTATTTTTAGACCTCAATTGTTTTTTCTTTTCCTTTAGACCCTTTATTTATGACATGACCTATGTATAGATCTAAACATGCCTCATTATACATGTAGCAAGACCATGTATAAGCTGAGCTATGAGAACTTTGTGACCAATGTCTCTTTTTTCAAGAATCGTGTGACAACATAGCTTATGATACAGATCTTGATCTATCTTATAACATTCCATACATTGAAAAAAGGCATGACCCTTTTGTTCAAGAATCATATAATGATGTATCTTATGAGATGAATCCAAATCTATCTTATAACATTCTATATATTGAACAAAGGCATGACCCTTTTGTTCAAGAGTCATATAATGATGTAGCTTATGATACAGATCATTATCCATATTATAAAATTTCACACAATGGAAAAAAAATGACCCTTTAATACATTATTTGGTAAATCTAGCTTCTTATCTAGGTCCTCATCATTTAGCCTACATTAGTGAGTAAACTCTACAATGCTCAAGGATTACTATTTTAGGTCCTCATACTTCAGCCTGATCTAGCAATCAAGCCCTACATCACCCATTTATTACCATTCCATGCCCTTATCCTTCGACCAAATTAGCAACTAAGATCTTTAATTCCCATTCATTACCATTCCATGCCCTTATCCTTTGACATCCATTAGCAACCAAGATTTACAATGCTTAAGGATTACCATTCTAGGCCCTCATCTTTCAGCCTATGCTAGCAACACAACTTCATAGTGCCCTTAAATTACCACTCTAAGGCCTTATTCTTTGGCCTGTGTCAACAACCAAGTTCAAAGTGCCCATTCATTACCATTCTAAGCCCTTCCAAGTTTGGTAGCTCATTATACCAATAAGGTTGCACAATTATGACTAGACAGAGCACAACTACCATCCTAAACCTACATCTAGTCTTTGTTAATCCCATCTTAGATGAGCCTATTTATAAAGAGATCATTATTGAACCACTGATCATTCTTTACCCATTTTCAACCTTCTCCCACTTTATAAAATACAATCGATTCTTCAAACCATAACAAATCTAGTCATTACCTCTCTAAGAGTTATCTTTCAAAGAACAAGATGTGTCCAAATCTAAGGTTTTGTAACCAAATATAAGCCAAGGCCAAGAGAACTAAATAAACCATGATGTGTTTTTTGAAACACTTTTTATGAGTTAACTTGTGATCAATTACTCTATGACCACTACCCTATATTTGAGGAACCTCACTATGATAATTCAATCTCTGTGGAGTTACCTATTGACCATTTGAATTTATATGAGAATTCTCCCTTTAACAAGACAATATTTGTAGAGTTTTCTCTTGACCTCTTCCCTCTCATTAAGGAGTCCCACATTAATAAGCTAGTCTTTGTGGAATCACCCATTGACATTTTCTCTCTCTTTGAGGGGATTCATATTGATGATCTAATATTTGGTTATCCCTTCTTAAATGATCCTATTTCTAAAGATCCCATTATGCCATCACATTCATTACTTTTTAAATACCAAGCATTCAACATATCATATTTTCTACCATACTAGATGAAGAATAAACATTAAAGTCAGGTTCTATTTTTGAACTGATATCATAATTAACATTAGAATTAGAATCAACGTCAGTCTTAACATCAAATTCAGAGTCCCTTGAGTTAGACTCAGCTTCAAAATTAGAGTACATTCATGGATGTTATAACATTGGTTACATATCCCTTGCAGATTAATTTGAATACATTTGCAATTTTTCCATGATTTTTAAAAATGATTATTTTAACATCAAGATAAGTTTTCTTAGTATCTTATACAAGGATTGTGCTTCCTCTTCCCATTCCATTATCATTCCACATACCATAAACACCACCTAACATATCCATTATATTGACATTCCACCTCTCACAAGTGTCAGTTAGGACTAATAGAATCAAACATTATTGAACTACATCTAGGGCGACATATTAGTTTCAAAATATCAAGGGGACCAAGACTATATTCATGCAGAAGGAGAACAATTTCCTAGTGAAACCTTTTCAAAGGTGCTAGGGGTAAATCAAAGTCCAAACTTAACATCTTTTAGTGAAACCTTGTTTGAGGCACTAGAAGAAAATCAAGGTCAAAATTCAACATTCCTTAGTGAAATATTATAAGAGGAACTATGGGATAATCAAAATTTTAGTGAAAACCTCTTTGAGGCACCAATATGATCACAATAGTTATTCACTACCTAATGAAGACATTATTAAAGATAACATCATTATAGCTTCTATTCTACAACATAATCAGTTGGAATCATCTTTTAAGCCCAAAATTTAAAAAAAAATAGTGGTCCTATCAAGGCATATTTAGAATTATTCGGCCCCACCACAACCAAAATTATGTCAAATTCAGAATCAACAACATTATGTGTGCCTAAAAATCTTGATCTTAATTTGTTTCCCAACCACTATACATTCCATTATGATCCATCTCTTCATTTCCAAATAAGACCTTTTATCCATTGTTTATTTTTATTTACCATCCATGTCTACACTTTATTTCATGGAGGATATGAAGACATCTTATCTCCATCTTTGGAGGAAATAAAATCAGTGACTAATGAAGATCATAATAGCATTATTAGAGTCTTAATCAATAGTAGGCTCTTAACAGAGTATCTTTTTAGAAGATGTGTGGGTAAGTAATTTTAATTGACTATTTTATTTGTGTCATATGTTGATTAGGGAATTTATCTCCACATCAACAAGAACAACAAAACCATTTACCTTGCCTTGTCATATGTCTTACCTTTTCCATTTTCCATTTACCTTACCTTATTGTTATTTCATACTTTTCCATGTGCCTTGTCTTTCCCTTTACCTCTCCTTACCATCCTTTCATACCTTACCATACATTTGAACTACAGTGACATGAGGTCCTTTGGGAATATGTAGGTAGCACTCAATTCACATTGAGGTCATATTGTTTACCCCTTTTTCCACAATATACCATTATTTGCATCATACCATGCCTTACTTTTCCATATAATTATTTTTACCTAACCTTACCTATCATGTTTGTTCTTGGTTCTGACTCATTTGAATTTTAGGCATGTTCAATGGTTGATGAAAAATTCAAGTCCAATAGTTATTTCATAATTACATGTTTGAATGGTAGTATATAAAAGTAATATGATAATGGTCTTAGTAATTACATCATTTGTTTGTCGTTACACTTCATTATGGGTGCCATTGATTATAACTACCTTTGGGAAAATTAGTGTCCCACCTTGTGCTACTAGTTATAACTTCCTATAGGCCAATTAGTACCACTTACCCTTTATTGTTATTTCCTAATTATAACTTCCTATGAAAAAAATTAGGGACAACACCTTTCCCATGTATTGTTGCATCACCTTGCCATTATTGTTATCATTTACCTTGTGATTTATCTTTACCTAAAACTTGTTGATACTTAGTCAGATGCCTTTTGTGTAGATAGAACTATAGATATTTAATGTCCATTTGGACTATATTGGAAGCAATCCATTCACATTGAGGTCATCTCAATCACCCCTTTTCTCACACTCTCACCATTTTATGAACAAACTAAGCAAAGCTCTTTCTATTTTTCAATTTGGACCATTTTGTGCCTTGTAATTCTCCATTGAGTTAAGATACCTAGAAAATACAAAAACAATATGAAATTTTAAAAATTATAAAAATTATAAAAATTGACTTACAAACTCTTAGAGAGATATAAAGCCCCAAAATATAGAAAACATTGGCCCTATCTTGAACCTAGTCACCAATCCTTGATCCACCCTATTAGGGTAAATCCATTGTTTGTTCTAATATATTCCACTACCATTAGGCTGTGTGACCATCCTTTTGCATGTATCCTTGTTTAGGGGCACCATCTAATTCACACTTTTAGGCCAAGTTAACATCTTTTTTCCTATTGGGGAAACACTAAAGTGCATATCTTATATCAGGATATCTTATCCTAACATGTCATTCAATTGAAAATAGCATTTCTTGAGGTCACTACCTTTTCATCATTTCATCAAGCCTTTATACATAGATATTGACTTGGTTAATGACAGGATGATTTTGTTGCTTTTACTTTTAAGTTTTGTGTGTGTGTGTGTGTGTGTGTGTGTGTGTGTGTGTGTGTGTGTGTGTGTGTGTTTGATTAGTTGTTTATTTATTTATTTTCCTATTTGTTTTCTTTCATTTTTGTGCCTTAAATCTATCTATATACATTCATTACATGATTATTTTCACATTGAACTTGAGTCCATCCATATTCATAGATCAACATTGTCATCATGGTTTTTATAATTGGTGTATTTTTTTCAATTATTTATCAGATCGAGAGTCAGTCCTTATGCACACCATGACCCAGTTATCATGGTGTATACCATCATATGCTCTAATAAAAATCAACTCAAGGGATATTATAAGCAATGGTGCCTTAAATTTTTTTCATTGTTCACTTTGGAAAATCTTCCCACCCTGCTTTATCAAATCAACCCATTCACCATTGTGGTTATATCAATGCTAATAAATATGAGCATCATTGGATTCGAAGGTGCCATCAAATTATTCACATTGATCAATACATATTCTCCTATTATTTTCCTCATTCTATTTTCTCCCACTTTTGGGTGAACTGCATTGGCCTAAAAAGTTTTTAGACTATGTAGGCAACACTTAGATACATGACTTATTTTGAGTCAACTCGACCACCATTATTCTTCCAATCAACACTTTCATCACTTAGTGCATACTTGTGTGCTGATTTATTTGTGGCTTCTTTAGTAATATGATCACCACGTCTATGTTTTCATCTATTCATCTTTAATTTGTATAATAGGTTATATCCTTGAGTTATGTCTACCAATCTACCATAGTAGGGCACAACCAATTTATGATGTTCAAATTTTCACTACTGGGGTAAAATAATTATTCAATCCAAGTCATCTAAATGATTATAACCTCTTTTAGGAAAATTATTATTTCAAAACACATGCCTTGTTGGGGAACATGCTTGTGACACTGATTATATTCGCAATTAGGAAAATTACTCTCTCAACCTCCATTACTGATCATAACTACCTTTGGGAAAATCATTAGTCTTAAATCAATATGTATAAGCATTATCTCAATTGGATTAATATCATCCATGGGTTAATTTCATTCTTATTCTTTCTTATTTTCTAGGGATAATCCATCAATTGTATGTGTCAGCCACTCCCTCAAGGGGGCATCGTCATGGGATTCCCAAACCTTATTTGGAGCATCATTTTTGAATCATTATGTTCTTTTCTATTCTTAATGAATTTTTCATTCTTTGAAAATATGTTAATATTCATGTTTCTTGAAATGCCTTCTTAAATAGGGGGGAAATGTAGACACTCATTTTTAGTCACTTTCATGTCTAAATGGACATTAGACTAATTTCTTAAAAAAAATAAAAATTAAGCTTAGAAATCACTGTTCATCCCAAATTCATCCATGCATTAGACATAAGTACCTTAAATCATGTCAATTCATACCTAATTGGGGAATGACCCTATACACAATAATAACCTTTCTCCAATTCATCTTTAGTCAAATTGTGACTTAGTAAATTTATATTTTCAACTAAGGGTGAGGGACAACCTAACATAAATTTAAAAAATGCAATTAAGTTGATCAAAATTTCTTAATTGATTAAACCTAATTAAATGCATATTTGACAAGTCCATGACTAGTTAGTGAATATCTATATTTTATAAATTCATAAATATGGATTTGATGACATTACACAAATATCTAAAATCCATAGCTTTTAGAATTTTCTATTTTCTAAATTCAATAATTAAATTTATTTCTCAACTCTTATGAAAAGTGGCCAAGTGGATCATGGAGAATTAATTAATTTCTATTTTTGGAAATCCATAAATTGAACCAAAATATCTTCTATGAGTTGTCAATCCACTTTTAAAATATTAAGAATTAGGTGGGAGACATAATCATTCTTGACCCATGTCTCTCACATGCCCCTCATGATTATCTATGACCCAACCCAAAGTTAACCTAACTTAACCCAGGGTTAGATTGGCTCAACCAAGGTTAGTTGTAAACCCAACCTCCCTTAGGTTAGAGTTACTTCTAATACCTATAAATACAAGTTCCAAGACACCTCTAAACACAACATGTTAGTAAAAATAACTAATGCTTAATTGCCTATAGAAGAGCTACACATGCCAAGCCAAATCCAAGCCAAGGTGAACAAGGGAAGATGATGCACGTGAAACCTTGATAGAGAATCCATTCTACATATGTTGAGATCTAGCTAAGACCACATGCCAATAAGCTCTCAAAACTCACAAGGAACGTAAGTATTTGCTTCTAGTTGTAGTTTTTTTTTCTTGTTATTCATAGTTTCCCCTAAGTTCTATGCTTGAAGTATTAAGTCTTTATGTGTTTTAGCTTTATTTATCTTAATAATAATTGACTCACTATTTCTTGGATTCTTTGGATATAGATATACATGTATTTTATATTTTATTTCAATAAATCTTCCTGTCAATTTTTTAGTTCAGTTTATCTTCAACTTCAACATAATTTCAACTTCCTTCTAAGATTTATTCTCCCTCTTGGAGTAATATCATGCTCATTTAGTCAAGGGATCAATTATTGTACGATCATGAGTAGACCTTTTTAATGTAAGAATTACAATTTAATTTTTTTGAAGTTCCATATTGTTGACTTTTGTGGATGTTTACTTCCATGCATTTTCCATCTTAATACGTTGTGCTTATAATTATGCATCGTCAACCATGTTTGTGTATAAATTTCCTTTTATGTCTTCCAATGTCTTCTGCCATATTTAAATTTGAAATTGTGTGATGTTTTCTTCTTTTGGAAACCCCAACAATAGTTTTTTATGATGTGGAATCCTAGACTATAAACACTTATAAATCATATTTTATAATAGTTTATAGTTTAATTTTTATCCTATGTAAGCGTAATAAGTGGAACTTTAATAATTAATTTTTTTAATAGTAGTTATCTTGTAAATCTTATTTTTTAAGGATGTAATTTATCATATTAAATAAATATCCATATTAGATAGAGATGTGTTTTTTTCTTTATTAATATTAAATAATTATTTCCTCCTACATTAATTGCATCCCAAAAAAATTGACTCATCCAACAACAAGATTAGATTAGACTCCTTTCCCATGGGTATTCTAATAGACTCCTTGATTTTAGGGATTCTCTACTTTAACTCATTTAAAACACCACTCTAAATTAATTAAAATTATAGATTCTTTTTTGGAGATTATCATCACGCTTTTGTGGAGACGTTCACTTGTCTTGCATTTTTGTTTTTTTTTTGGATTTTGTATGTATACAACTGATATCAAATCTATGTTGTTCCTATTGTATCTTATTTTATTGGAGGAAACAAGGGAGAAAAGAAAGAACATTTGGTGAAAATATATGTTTTGAAATTATTTTCATTTATGCTTTTTTTTTTTCCTATTTCAAATTTATTAATCTTTAATATTATATTTTATATTTTTATAATATCTTTATTTATTTAAATATTTGGGGATTTTTGATTTTTTTTCATCTCATAGTATACTAAAATTTGTCAATAAATTCATTTTTAACAAAACATATATCTTTTCTACACTTAATATCAAATAGAGGTTATTTTTTTTCTAGAAACCTAATATTATTTCACATAATATCTTTATGTACATATTCATATACATCATGTAAATATGCCAAGATTTAAATCAACAACAATTTTGAAAATTTGTTTGATGAAATAATTTGTAACATTTGCATCTTCTCTCTTCTTTGAAAACTAATACATTAATAAACTATTATTAAAATTTTAAATAATAAATATATTTATTATATATACATAAATGACAATTATTTCCAAGTCATCTTAGAAACTTAATTGGATAGACCATATTTTTTATTTTTAGTCAACTAGTGTGCAACTTAAACGAGGTTTTTATTATAACTTGGGTCACTTTATAAGAAAACAAAATATTTATTTTTCTATTTTTGGAAGGGAAAACCACTTTATTGAAAGTAATTCACTTTAAATTATAATAATCATTTATTATTTATAAATGAAATTAGATTATTTATAATTCATCTTGGGAAATTTATGAGATGATAATATTTTTATTTTTGATCGACTAATTTGTCACTCAAACAAGGTTCTTATTATCATGTTTAATACACAAAAAAATAAAATAAAAAATATATTTTTAGGAGATAAAAATTACACTATTGACAAAAACTTGATTATACATGTTCAATGGTGAACCCAACAATAGAGGTCTAAATGGTCAAACTCATAATGGTGATGTCATGTTAGCCAAAATGTTATTGTATATTATGACATACACTTTTGTATAGCCTAGGATGCACGCTTTCAGGATAACCACTAACATATTACACATCATTATCAGTGAATTATTTATAGATTATAAATTATCTCTAGTCTATTATAAATGAAAACTAGCCCGTGGTTCTTTGGCACAAACATCAAACATAAAGTATTCATAAAAGAGAGAGATTCACCAAAAAAGATACATTATATTAACTTTACACTATAATATGACTCTCAAGAAGAATACATCTCCATAACTCTAAGCTCCATTCATATCCAAAATAACGCAAAGGATTATTATATAAGAAAATTAAGATGTGGATGAGAGATTATTATTGTTGGAGTAATAGGTAGGATTGTTCCCAAAGGTAAAACTAACCCGTCTCACACATGTGAGGATAATTACCACTTTAATTATGTATATAATAATTATGTGCATGTAATAATCATACAATTGTAATACATCTATGTAATGTGTACTTCATATCAATTTTGAATATGACACACTCCAACACACCATCTAAACATCATGGTAGATAATGTGGTAAAAAAATAATACTTATGCTCATAAGTATGGATCTCAACAACTAGCCCTGATGACGTACTCAAGTACAATGAAATATAAAAAAGAACAATGAATCTAATAAAAAAAATGTTTTTTGAATCTGATGAAGCATATAATGGAAAGAATCAAAATTAGCTTCCATGAATCTAATTATGGGAACAAGAGTGATTGTCCAGTATGTGTTCCATTTCAACAAAATGCATGATTAAATGATTGTAAATAGAGTGCTATGGAGCTCCTCCAAAAATAACTAGATTGTAAATGGAGTGTTATCTCCAAAAAACAAACAACCTCTACATCTGCTATGAAAAATAATGAGGTACATATTATACTCAAACAACCAAGTAATCATTGGCACCTCACAACACCCCACTTAATATTGACTATGAAGAGAATATAAAGCATCTCCAAATCTTCAGATAGTGTGATGTGGTAGGTATATATATAAATAAATGAAAAATTGATAAGAGAGAGTGATTAATATGCCACATGAATAAAAAATATAAGATGAAAAAAACCATCGAAATGAACTCAAATCTAATATGTATCAAAACATAGGAGATACAAACTATTAGAAACCTAATTTTAAATAAATAAACATAACCACTGATATATAACCAATATGAAATAAATATAAAGAGAATAATAATATTGTACTAAAAATTATATAATCTTACTACAAAGTATTGTAGGGCTCTTCAAGGAGGTAACTTCCTTTGAGCACGAATTAATAAAAATATTTAATAGATGATCTTTCCTCTTACACAAGGTGTCTATTCAAGCTATTATACTAACAACAACTAATACATCCCATTCATGTGGGGTAATTACAAATATATATTGGAATGACTTACAAAGCATATGTGTCCAAGATTTTATTACTGATACCTAATACAAAATAGAAATTTTAGGATAAAGGAGTCCTAAGATGCACTCCCACTTTAAAATTATTTTTCATTAAATGTTGAGGTGGGGAAATTATTTTTGTAATTTTATTACTGTTTTCCATGTCATGTCTTCATGTTACATATTTTACCATTGTACTAAAACCTTAGTGATAATATGATTACAAATTTGGTGAGATTTCCTATCAAGGATGAACTCATATTCAAGGAGGATAGAGCCTTCAGCTTCAATCTCTAAGAGTTTTTTTGGGCCTAAACATGATTACCAATGACCTTCTTAAAATTTGATAGTGGAAAACTTGATCGATCTTGGAGGAGTAGAGATCTAAATTGTAGACTAAAAGACCAATCATATAAATCAATTTATAAGGATGATAAAAATTTGGTGCTAATTTCGAAGAGTTCTTAAACTTTAGAGATGACTACTTATAAGTTTAGATCCATAGAAAAAACATGTCACTGACATAAAAATCCTACTCTATGTAGTATTAATTAGCCTATTATTTCATGTTGTTTTATTGTATATGGAGGTTATTCTTGAGAGTTTGGAGGAAAATTTATATGTGCAAAGTGTGACATCAACCACTTATACCTTAAAACTACATGGAAGGTATATCTAAATAGAAGGTGATGGCTAACCATGAAGGGCCTCTTATGATGAGGTCATCTTGGTGGTAGTGAATAGTTACCACCATTAGAAAAATTTTACCTATTTAACCCATTGTGTTTAATTATTTGAGTCAAAATAATGAATATAGGTATCCAAGCATTTTTTTTAATTTTTTTGTTTAACCATCAATTTATACATGGTAGGAAAAACTCATTTTAATATGGGTGCCATAGAGTTATAAATTTTCCTTCTACATGTGATTAATAAAATTAGAATCATAGTAATACACAATTTAAGCAAGTAGCTCATGGATGTGACAGATATAACTATAAATGTATTCAATAATATTGAAGGTATTAAAAGGATGGCTAAGGGTACAAAAGTGGGAATACATGGAGAGTCAATCCACCATCATAATAATCACTTATTTACACATTGACTTGGATAATCACTCAAAAAATATATGGAAATATCCACCCATACCTAGATAGGGATAGGAAAGGGTTGAAGAAAGATTTGGGTGGTGATAGTTTCCCTTTTTTATGATAAAAAATTTCACATTCTAACTCAAAATGTGTGATGTCATATTTAATGCCTTCTTGAAAAACCTTCGATGGATTAATTAATAGGTTTTAATAAAATTTGAGTTGTTAGATAATGGAGAGACATGCAACTCTAAGATATTTTTTTATCTTAGTGTTGACTTTGGTATTATTAATAGATGTCTTTTATGCCTCAAATAATGACCATGCCAAAAATATTTTGATTAAAAGGTAGGGTTAGTGGTCACTTCCTAAATTAGGTTTTGAATTTGGGTGTCATAGGACCATTATTGTTCTTCCTAATTCACCTCATCTAGCATGGGGAAGGACAGTGTGCACAAGGTTGTCTAATCTTCATACCTGAGAGGTAACACATCTCTAAAAACACTATTTTTACCCTTATTATATTTAATTGCATTGTCATATTCCTTTAATTCAGCTACACACTTTTTTTTCTTAAGTGAAGGCACTATCTACTATAAGAATTAGTTAAGGCTATGGTGATCACTTTTATGTATAAGGTCCTCTTGACTAGGTAGGGTTCCACTTTTTCATAGCATGAAGTATAAAAAACATCTCTTCCTATTATGTGAAAGGAGAAAATGTTTTCCCCATAAGTGCATTTCTAGTAAATTTAAGGGGTCCACCTTATTAAATTAGAAAAGACCCAATTCCATTTCTTAATGCATCACTTTCAATGAAAAATGGATTAGAGAAGACAACCATAACAATAACAAGGATAATGAACATTGCATGCTTGAGTAGTTCAAAGGCTTTTTTCTACCTTAGACCAATGAAAGGAATATTTTTTAACTTGGTTGTTAATAGATCTGAATTTTTTTTATAGTCTTGGAAAAACTTGAGATAATACCTAGTTAAGCCCAAAAACTAACCAATGCTCTTAATTTATTTGTATTTACCCCAAATTTTAATAGCCTCAATTTTTTCAAGATCCACTTTGACACATTTCTCTAAGATGATGTATCTAAGATGTTCAATTTCCTTTGGACCAAAATCACACTTGGACAATTTATTACATAAGTGGTTATCATCAAGGATTTGAAAGGTGTGGTCCAAATGTATCAAATGTTGCTCTTAAGTATGAATATAGACAAAGATGTTGTTAAATAACACTAGGTTTATTTTATGAATAAATGGTTGGAAGACTTTGTCCACTGATACTTGAAATGTTGATGGAGTATTGTTGTGGACAAAGGGCATGATGCAAAACTCATAATGGCCATTATGAGTTATAAAGGTTGTCTATGGAATATCATCCTCTTTTATGTAGATCTAGTGATACCCTGATCCCAAGTTGAGCTTTGATAAGAAGTGAACTACGTGAAATTTGTATGATAGTTATAATAAATCACTAGAATGGGAACGTTTCCTTGATATAAAGTTTGTTGTTTGTAAAAAATTCAATATAGAGGAACCAATACCCATGTTTTTCCTATATTAAAAATATAGGGAAGAGTAATATTTTATCATGGGCCTACTAATTCCAGCTTACAAAAATTATCATGTAATTTTTATATTTAACTCTTATGTATAGATGTGTATTCATAAAGGAAATAATTTTGAGGTACAGTCAATAGACTTAGTTGAATCACTTGATATTTAGGTTGCTATGAGGGTAAATTTTTAGTTTCCTCAAAAATAATTACAAGATTGTAAATAGTTCTTGTAAATCTAGTGGATGGTTGGAATCAAAGGATTCATTGAATTATAGTTTGTAAAAATAGA
>JARHVA010001306.1:792500-802500 GCA_037957365.1 Torreya grandis | reverse complement strand
CTTTGTACTCTTGGGTTTATAGTAACTTCTTAGGACCAACTACATATTAATGTATCATAGAAACAAATATCCGAAGGCTTCTATGTCTAGGTTATGAAATCAAATAGGGAGTATTATTATATACCTAAAGGTACATGGAAGCATAAGGCCATAGACATAATTATGTAATGGTTATCATATTTTGGGCATAACCCATCACTCCATAAAATTAAGGAAAATTGATAACCATTTATCCCAAGATGACAAATTTATGTTAGTTTTAAAAATATCAAAACATAGTTTATAGCCTAAATAAATAAGATTGAAGAGAGAGAAAATTTGGGAAGAAGCTTAGTGTCACCACCCTGATACCACTTTTTAATCACAAAGATCTTTATTGGGCAAGGTGAAAGTATATGGTGTAAAAAATTAGATAACCTTAAACCACTAAAAAATGTTGTAAAAAAGGACCATGAAAAGGGATTTGGTATAAAACATTAGGAAC
Organism: Torreya grandis; assembly: GCA_037957365.1. Taxonomy (NCBI): domain Eukaryota; kingdom Viridiplantae; phylum Streptophyta; class Pinopsida; order Cupressales; family Taxaceae; genus Torreya; species Torreya grandis. The sequence continues at coordinate 802,016 of JARHVA010001306.1, read as the reverse complement.
ATGCTTGTATAAAAATTAATATATTAACATATATATATCCAATATATAATGAATAAAAATATCATAATAATATTATATTGAATGATAAAATATCACTACAAAGTATCATGGGCCTCTTCGAGGGGGGAACCTCCTTTAAACATGACTCAATACAAAATATTCAATGGATGATCTTTCCTCTTAAACAAGCCCTCTATTTAAACTTTTATACTCAAGACAATTATTAATTCTCACTAATGTCGGATGATTACAAATATAAAATACCTATCATAAACTAGAAAATTTAGGATGAATGGGTCATAATAAAAATTCATCACAACATACTGTAAAAAAATAAAAAATTGGTCTTGAAAACATGCTAGATAAGCTAAAAAGGTCTTTTTCATTCCCATTGGGTCATTTTTTACCTTTGTGAATTTTATATATCTATGAAAAACATTGTCTACATTGGTTGAAAAATGATCTCATTATGTCATATTCAAGTGAAATGAAATTCAAAACTAACTTTCTCTTGCACTCTGAAAATAATGGAAATATATGATATGCACCAAAAAATATCAAATGAAAATATGTTAAAAATATCTTCCATAGAACTCCTCCATATGTAGATTTTCAAATGCTACATGAATCCAACTGAATGAATTAAATTTGAATAAAATATATGGGATATGCAAAGAACTTATCTTATAAGTTGATGAAAAGAGAAATTTTATCCTTTTTTCTTGAAACTTGCTAAGAATTGAAGATTTGGAGTGCTTGAATCTCATTATCTATTATTTATCCTTTTGATATTCCTAACAACTAATCTTTGAGAGTGATATGGATCTCATCTCAAACACTCTTGGTGATCTTCTCAAGAAAGCTTACTCTGATGCCATATTAAAAATTGCTCTAATAGCATATTAAAAATGATAACACAAACCATGGATTTCTAATATAAACACCATCAACATAAAGTATTCAAAGAATATAGATATTCAATAATAAAAACACATTATATTAAATATATATAATATACAATTTATGTATATAATTCACTATATTAGGACTCTCTAAAAGACTACATGTCCACAAGCTCAAGAGATGACTCAAAACTCTATTATTTTCTACAAGATCACAAAGGGTTGTTATTTTGGAAAAGTAAGATGTGTGAGAGAGATTATTATTAGGGGATAAGAGGTGGGATCATTCTTCAAGTTACATCTAACCCTTTTAACACATGTCAGGATAACTACCACATTAATTGTGTATTGAATAATTGTGCAAACATAATAAATCACAAATTAGTAACACATCTATTTAAGGTGAAATTCCCATCAAGTGTGAATATGACACACTCCAACACAATATTTATCTTAAAATTAGGTATTTTCTAATTTTAGATAATATCCTTACAAGATATATATTTATTCCAACCCTAAATGTCCTTATTTATTTATATAAGAAGCTAGAGGCCAAGGGTAAATGTAATCTAGAAAAACTAATTATATCCCATTTTACTATAATTATATATTTATCATTATATTCCTTATGTTAGGAGGTATTTTTGACCTCATCCAAATATAATATTTAATACATTACTCTATTCATTTTAAGTTTGACATGTATTTGTCTATATAGGATTCATGTTTCAGACGTACACATATATAACTGTGTGAAAATATTGAGGTTTATTCTTCAAAGATATTGTAACCTAAATTAGATACATATAACATAGGACCACACAATATTTGAAAATGGTGTCAGTTATGAGACTTTAATTCATTGCATAGATGATTTCTATCTCTACAAGTCATCTTCTCTTTAGTTTTATGTCAAAGAGTGTTAGAGGAACCTTGTTGGTTTCCCCAATTTTGGAGCTCCCTAAATAAATTTTAGTTATTTCATCACATAAATAATGTATGGGAAGTCAATTTTGACTTTTTAAAATTAGAAAAAAAACTAGAATGTTCAATTAATAGAGTTCTAAAAATATATTTTTCCATGTATTTTATTACAAGAATTGTCACTTTTTTACATTTCTAAATTTAAAAAATCACAAAAACCCACAAAAAAAAGTAAAAATAAAATAACAATAATTTTTTACAATTTTTTAAGAGGTTCTACCCTCCACAGTCGTCTATAATATTTTTGGACATGGCCCCTTTATATATGACTTAATGTCCTACAAAATTTAAAATCTAGATACTACGATCATCTTCTCCTTTATAGTCACCTATAGTTGTGATTTGAACTGAGCCCTTGCCTATTAGATTAAATAAAATATAGAGAGAAAATGAGATTGCGAATAGCAGAGTACACATTCAACGTTCAACCAAGTGTGAAGGCCTATTAAATAGGCAAACAAATGAAATACCCGTGAAGCATGAGACGGGTATAATAAAACTAACCTATGTCGGCTTGCATGAAATAACAAAGGCCAAATAAACAACTAACCTCTTAACCAAAGTGGTTAAGGCAACTAACCAACATAAATTACCTTAGTAAATAACCTAAGGTAAATACAATAATATGCTAACACCCTCCTTTAATGACTAAACCAGAAACAAGACCAAGTTTATCTCTAAATTTTATGAACTTGTCTGTACCAAGTGGTTTGGTCATTATATCAGCTGGCTGCTCTGCAGTGGGGTAGTAGAAGAGACTGATGTCTTCATTTGTAACCAACTGTCGGATGTAATGATGGTGAACCTCAATGTGTTTGGTCCTGGCATGAAATACTGGATTCTTCACCATCTTCAAAACACTTTGGTTGTCACAAAAAATTGGAGTAGGATTTGATGACTCAAACTGAAGATCCTCCAAAATTTTCTTTATCCACATGGTTTCACAACCTGCACTAACCACAACTTTATACTCTGCTTCTTTTGAAGATAATGCTACTGTAGTTTGTAGTTTGCTCTGCCATGAGAAAACACCTGAACCAAAAGTGAAAACATACCCTGTTGTAGATTTTATTGAATCAACTGAACTTGCCCAATCAGAATCAGAATATCCTGAAAGTTCAAAATCTACGGACTTCTTATACAGTATGCCAAAGTCAAGAGTACCTTTGACATATCTTAATACTCGTTTTGCAGCTAACCAATGGACTTCCTGTGGTTTAGACATGAAGTGAGATAGAAAACTCACTGCAAAACAAATATCTGGTCTAGTGGTAGTGAGGTAAATGAGACTACCCACTAGCTGCCGATACACTGTTTCATTGACCGGAGGTGAATCAGTGTTTGTTGAAATTTTAGCTCCTGTTTCCATAGGTGTGTGAGTTGGATTACAATCCATCATTCTGAACCTTTCTAGCAATGAACTGGCATACTTATTCTGTGACACAAATATAGTATTACCACTTTGCCAAAACTCAACACCTAAATAGTATTTCAGTAGTCCTAAGTCTGTCATGTCAAAAGTACAACAAACATCAGCTTTCATTTGCTGAATGAGACTAGTACTACTCCCAGTGATGGCTATATCATCAACATATATAATGAGAATCAAGATATCATCACCAGACACCTTTACATAGAGAGTTGGTTCCGAGTTACACCTTTTGAAACCTGACTCCCTAAGATATGAGTCTATTTTTGTATACCAAGCTCGAGGAGCCTGCTTAAGTCCATACAAGGACTTGATCAACCTGCAAACAAGATGTTCCTTACCATGAACCTGAAAACCCTGTGGCTGAACCATGTAGACTTCCTCCTCTAGATCTCCATTCAAGAAAGCACTCTTTACATCCATTTGGTGCACCTGCCATCCAAACTGAGTAGCAATAGCAATAATCAAATGAAAAGTTACCATCTTGGTGGTTGGAGCAAAAGTCTCCTCATAATCAACCCCTTCCTCTTGTGCATAACCTTTTGCAACAAGTCTGGCTTTGTGTTTGTCAAAGGAACCATCTGCTTTGTATTTTACCTTATAAATCCACTTACAACCAATGGATTTCTTTCCTGGTGGTAGTTCCATTAACTTCCAAGTATTATTTTTCATCAAGGAATCATATTCCAATTGCATAGCTGATTCCCACTCAGACTTCCCTTTGGCCTCTGAAAAAGAATTAGGCTCAAATACTTGTGAAACATCAATTGTTAGAGCAAGATTAACATGCTCACCTCTATTACCAAACTGCTTTCCCGATCTCAGTCTTCTACTTTCCACATCTTGTGGCAAGTCTCCTTCTTTTAGTGCTTCAATTGTGGCAGTATACCACTTTGGCTTCTTTGGTTGTTCTGCTGGAACCTCACAGTGACCTGTATCAATTCCCTCCCTGGAATGTGATTCCACTGATGAACAAGAATCCTGCTCATTTTTCATATTATGACTAATAATGGAATCATTAGATAACAATGACTCAATATCTGAAACTTGACCAGTTGCTGTGAAGTATGGCATTTGTTCATTTACTATGACATCTCTATTTACCACAACTTTGTTAGTAGAAACATCAAGTAATCTGTAGGCCTTTGACTGATCACTGTATCCAACAAACATGTATGTTTTGCTTTTTGCATCCAATTTTTTTCTCTTTTGACTAGGAATAACTGCAAAAGCTACACAACCAAAAATTTTGAAACCACTTACATCTGGAGTTCGACCTGACCAAGCCTCCTCTAGAGTCAAATTCTCCAAAGCTTTTGTAGGACTTCTGTTGAGGATGTATACTGCTGTATTCACTGCCTCTGCCCAATACCTATATGGGACATTTCTGCTTTGGACCATATAGTGAGCCATGTCCATCACCGTCCTATTACGCCTTTCCACAACTCCATTTTGCTGTGGAGTGTAAGGTGTAGTGTATTGTCTGTGTATGCCTTCAGTGGCACAAAACTCCTTGAACTATTTTGAGATGAACTCACCCCCATTATCCATTCTAAGAGATTTCATTGGCCATCCTGCCTGTTTTTCAACCATAGCTTTCCAAGTAAGAAAGTTAGAAAAACAATCAGATTTATTTACTAAAAAGTATACCCACTTTTTCCTAGAGAAATCATCAACCAGTAATAGGAAATAACGGGCACCAGAAGGGGTAGGGGTCTGCATTGGACCATGTAAATCCGCATGTACCAAATCTAATACTCTGTTTGCTCTCGAAGCTTTACCAACATCAAATGAATGTCTAACTTGCTTCCCCAACTGACATCCAGTACATACATGATGACTATGCCGAATAGAAGGAATCCCCTTAACCATCTTAGTCTTACTCAATGTAGTCAAATACTGAAAATTCAAATGCCCATACCTTTCATGCCATAGTGAACTTGTGCTATCAATCGTTGCAAGTGCACTTTCCTTTGCTTTGATTGGATCTTCAAGCTTATACAAGCCTTTCTCACCGATCCCAACAACAATAATCTTGTTATCTTTAGTGGTGACTAAACATTGTTTTTCTTGAAATTTTACAACAAAATCAAATTTTGAGGTGATCTCATTGATTGAAAGAAGATTTTTTTTCATATCCGGTACATACCTAACATTCTTGAATGTATAATTTACTGTACCATTAAAACTTATATGAACATTACCAAATCCTTTCACAAAATATGTTGTACCATCTCCTAAAGATACAGATTCATTACTACTGTTATCTTCAACAAAATCCACATACTAGTCCTTATGGCATGTATAATGGCGAGATGCCCCTGAATCAAAGTACCAAGCTCGATCCACCACAGAATTACCACTGGAAGCCATGAAAGCAAAATCTGGTGATTCCTCGCCTTCACCTTCAGCTACATTCGCATGATGAGCTTTCTTTCTGGGGTTAACCATATCATGTTGTCTTTTCCTACAATCTTTCTTAAGGTGACCAGGTTTCTTACAGTAAAAACATTTCCATTTAGATCTCTTGTTAACACTTACTTGTGAAGATTCTGATGGATAGCTATTTTTACCAGACTGCTTACCCTTTTCCTTAATAAAGAATGCACTCTCTGTGGAAGTGGATGTAGACAACACTGCATGCTCCTGTCGTCTCTCCTTTTGCAATAGCAATGTAGACAATGTTTCAAAATCCAAAGTCTGCATCTCAGCAATCATGTGCAAGGACTCCACAAATGACTCAAATGATGGTGGAAGATTTTGCATAACAAGAGCAATCAAATCTTGCTCATCAACAGGTTTCTGCACTGCTTTCAACTGGTCACTGATGTCCTTGATCTGCAATAAAAACTCAAAAATGGAGCCACCTTCCTGCATCTTAGTGGAAAACAACAAATTCTTCAAATACAACACTCTACCGGCTTCAGAAGCCTGATATTTTGAAGATAAAGTTTTTCATAAATCTGATGCTATAGTTGCATTTCTGACCTCTGAGATTAGATTATCTGCTACTGACAATTTTAACAACATGAGAGCCTCACGATGATGTTTATCATAGTCATTGGTAGTAGTGGCAGGCCTTTGCTCTTTACCGAGCACTATTTGATCAATATTCAGATATTCACATATTGTCAAAACCTTGTGACTCCACAAACTAAAGTTCTTGCCAGTCAATTTCTAAGAATCTGGTAGTAACAGGTGTTGAATACTAGCCATTTTACCTAGTTTTTCATGAAAATGATAAAATCAGAAAAACTATAATGACCCTTTTTTTTTTTTTTTAAATTCCTTCTACAAACTGATTCTATATTGACACTGAACAACCTTAACCGTTTTCAGCAACAAACTCAATACCGTTTGCAAGATCACAAAAAATCTACCACTGAAACAATTAAATCGGGAAAACTACAATTCCAATTTAAAAAATTCTTTCTCCGTTGACATCCAGATAAAAAACCCAGAAAACAGTAAAATTTTTAGCTTTCCGAACGCTTCCGTGATTATTAGTCAGTGGTAGGTCCCCAATAACCCTTATTGGCTAAAGTTTTGATTTATTTCAATTAAAAAATAAAAATAATTGAAATATTAAAAACTTTAGGCTAAAGATTTCATAAAAAAATTCAGCCAATCAGAAAATTGGCCTACCTCTAAAACTTCAGGCGAAGATTCTGAGCCCGTTTCTCAACCAAATTGCAAACCGTTTTCTCCAGTGTCTTAGTTTTGATTTAACTTGCAATTTAGACTTTTGTTTCACTGAAAAAGATGAAGAAATGAATTTTTCTGATTTTGCCGAATCCGTACAGCGCCCAGCACACATATAAATTCAACAGAGGCTTATGAGCCTCTAAAATAGCTTGTTTTCACTTCCTTTTGGTCTTATTTAGCCTTCTGATGCTTCCTGGCAATTTTCAGACCTTCTGGTTGAGTTTTCCAAATTTCGTGATGCTTTCTCTCTCCTCGGCTCTCCACTGGGTGCCTGAAGCTCCTCCCTGGCAAGACACCGACCTCTCTCTGGCTTCCACAAACCTTCACTCAGGTTCTACAAACCATAGGCTCTGATACCATATTAGATTAAATAAAATACAGAGAGAAAATGAGATTGAGAATAGCAGAGCACACATTCAACGTTCAACCAAGCATGAAGGCCTATTAAATAGGCAAACAAATGAAATACCCGTGAAGCATGAGACGGGTATAATAAAACTAACCTATGTCGGCTTGCATGAAATAACAAAGGCCGAATAAACAACTAACCTCTTAACCAAAGTGGTTAAGGCAACTAACCAACATAAATTACCTTAGTAAATAACCTAAGGTAAATACAATAATATGCTAACATTGCCAAAGAAAATTGCTACTCAAATTTTTCAAACATGTTTTATTACCTTTCATGGTTTTTTATGCAGCATCATGTTATTTCATCTACACATAGATCCTCTTTGAAAATGTTGTGTAGCATCATGCTATTTCAACCACATATAGCTCCTATTAGATTTAGCATTTAAGGATCTAATTTGAGCCCAAAAATATCATCCACTAAATCTACCACCATTTATAGAGATAATATTGTTTAGTTCCATCCTAGTAGTTTATCTATTTTAACATCCAATAATATTTTGAAAGTAGTTCCTAGTATTTCTAGAGCCACCAATATTTTTTTTATAATAGTTACCACTAATTCTAGATCTACTTACACTTTTTGTAGCACGTACTAATTTTCAATCAACAACAACAATAAATTTAAAAAACTAGTGGTCGTTGATTCTCAATGCAACTTGCAGTGTTCTTGCAAAGTAGTGACATCTTATTCTTGGACCATCTATAGTGCAACACAAAAATAATAATCATTATTTCTCTAGCATTCAATAATTTTAGCAATTTAATTCCTAGCCTGAGATGGAAAGTTCATTTTTTACATAATTTTATTCAATTGACCCAATTTTTTAAAAAATGGATTGAAAATGACATATTTTCGCCATTAATCTTGGAAAAAAAACTGTCATTAAAATCCATTTTTGGCTAAAGTTTTTCTAACTAGCCATTTTTTTAATAAGTTTTGGATAGGAAATGAGAATTTGTGTTTATTAATCTTGAACAAAAATTATATCTAGGGAATTCATTTTTTTTGGATAAAAAATCTCTTACTAATACAATTTTTATAAAAATATACATTACATGACATGTTTTACCTAAGAGTCTTGAATATTAAAAAATCACTTTACCTGATAGGAACATAGTGGTATAATCAAATTCTCACTTTTTAAAATTTGTAATGCCACTCAATATTTTTTTATACCTTAAGACATATAGGTATATACACTGAAATATTGTATTTGACATTTGGAAATGTCAATCTTGACCTACACTTATCCTACATGACTTGTGCATCTCTAAATAGTTCTCACTTACCATTCCCTCACACCTTATATTATAGTTATTTTCTCGATCCATTATATGTTTCTATCATTCATGTACATAGACATCTTATCTATGCTAATAAAAATAAATGTTATACTTAGACATTCCTAAGATACCACATTTGCATCATTGTCTCCTAGATATTAACATCATATTACCACCCTTTGCCTAAAAATGACTATTTTTAAAAATTTAACCCTTCCAATATTCACCAATCATGTTGTCGGCATAGGTATCAAACCCATTCACCTAGCATGTGGTCGGTACCTAGTGTGGGTATTTTCCCAATACAAATCAAACCCACATTTATACTCATTTTGCACATATCTATAAAACCTCTATATATTAATACACATTGATAAAATCTACCCTATTCCTATAAAATTAAAAATCAATTGCTAAGAGCATTCATCATCCAAGTCTAAAACACACCTAGCAAGATAAAGTTATAACACTATCAAGATCAAAGCCAAATTTCTAGGTGCACTCATATGGCAAAAGAACATAATTTCACACTCTCTCTAACGGTAAAAACTAAACGTGGCTTGAATTCTATCTAAATACTTTTTAATACATATGCAATGGTCAAGCATCAATAAAGGTGATTAGCATCAACACAACCTAACTAAACTTCCTCACTTTTAAAAGGTTTTCATCCTTCAAAAGCAAAACTAGAGTTTCAAGGAGAAGGAAGCTAATTTATAGAGTTACACATTCAGTTGAGGGTTACAATTATCATAAAATAATACTTATCAAACATATATAATGCACTATGAAATCATA
>JARHVA010001306.1:770000-782500 GCA_037957365.1 Torreya grandis | reverse complement strand
GATAAATATTTTAATAATTGTCTTATTTTAAATTGGATTATAATCCTTATCTATTATAAGTAATATTTGAATTCAAATATAAAAAAAATTAACACTTATGTTGGTTTCTAATAAATATAATATAAAAAAATAAAATTATGGAGACACAAATATATTTTACTTATATGAATTTAAATAAAAATATAAAATTACAAAATAATATAGATGTTAAAATAGGAGAATTTTAGAGGTTAGAAATCATCAAGAGAGTCTATGTTGACCAATTTAAAAAAAAAAATTATATATAGATAAGTGATATAAATCAACATAAAATAAAATTATGGGCCATTATCAACATTTTCCTTCTTTAAAATATATTTATAGTTTAAATGTAAATGATGGTGAATGGTTGTTGATTCAATTGGTGAAGTTGCTTGGCTCACAAAGAGCCTATTAGAAATCAATTCTTATTGCTAGCAAAATTTGATATATAAAAAGGGATGAAATCATGATCATGCCTCAAACAACTTTGACAAAATAGATACCCCTCAATCATTGATTCATTCATAAAAAAATGTAAATGATGAAAACATACATTTCAAAGTACAATATAAAAAAATATTATAAAAATATTTTTTATCAATACTTTTAAGACTAAAAATATTAATATATATTAAAACTTATATACTTATATTTATATTTATTGTGCATAAAGCTATCAATATGTACACATATATAAACATGCCTTAATTATAAATCAATTAGAAAAAATAATCTTTATTTAATATCTTTCTTTTAAAAGTTGTTTAATTTAAAATATTTCTTAAAAGATATAAAAAAAATTTAAACTTGAAACCTCTTTATTTATATAATAAAATATAAAATGTAAATAAAAATTATTTTTCTATTTTTTAAATTATATTTTTAAATTATTGTAATCACCATTAACCCTATGCAAGACTAAATTATTAATGAAAAGTGGTACTCTTTTACTAGAATAAATATTTATGATTATTGATTGCTTTTATGATGGGCCACCTCCATAATTATACATGGTATCAAATATTTATGTTTATTAATTGCTTTTATTATGGGCCATCTCCATAGTTAATAATTATACATCATATTAAAACTTTTTCAAGCTCTATTTTATTAAATGTGTGAATTTTGAATTATTATTTTCCTACTTTTACAATATTTTTGTTGAAGTTTCTTGGTAAGTGGTTCTTGAATTTATAGGTTTAAGTGTTCCTTTGAAATATTTTTTCCTTGTTTTTGCATTTAAAAGGTTCAAAACAATTAGTTTTATATTTATTGAGCCAAAATTTAAGTCTTAATGCCCATTTGATGGAGGTTTGAATAAACACTATTTTTATTGCTTACATAATACATTTTAATTTTTTTATTAAAAATACGGAGCCTTTTTTTGTTTTTTTGGTAAAAACTCTCACTTGCGTTCATAGATTTTTGGTCTCAACACTCTCAAATTATCTTGGTGGTTTACCTCATTTTACATGTTGAATTAAAACCCATAACTAACTCTATTAAAAAGATAACATCCATGCAATAAAATTTCATATTTTACACTTAGCATAAAAATAGAGCCTTACCCCTTGAATCTACATTTGAATGTCTCACTTACTTAGATGTGCACACCTGGATCTTTGCTTCACCTAATATATCTTGATTTGTGTGCATTATAGAACCTTAACATTACCTTTGTTGGTAAGCTCATATCTATATGAAAACTTTTGTATTTAACATTTATCTTGAAAATTTTATCTCAACCCCCTATTTTTCTAGCAAAGCAATGTACCCCAAAAATACCATAACTCGAATCAAAAAATTATATTATTAAAAAATCATTCATCATTAAAAAATTCAAATTCAACAAATAATTTTTTAACAAACCAAGGCTAAGATAAAATTAAAATATGATGTAGGGGATTTATGGTCATATGTGACAAAACATTAACATTTTTATGTATGGAAAAACCATGGGTTTCTCCAAACCACCTTCCATAACACCTCATCTCCCAGAAGTAAAACCACTTGGTAAATGAAAATTTTGAAATCCCTTAGTGACTTTTTTTGGTCTTCAATGAGTCTTTGGTTCACAAAACCATGGGTACACATGTGCAGAGGGAGTCAATCATCCACCTCTTATGTGTGAACATGACAGCCTCTAGTCATGCAACCATGTAGAAGGAGGTTGATCGATCAAGCCTTCCCAGATATGCAGACATAGTGCGGGTTGTGGGAATATAACTCAAGTTCAAATTAAAGTTCTTTTTGGTTTTGAGGGAAAATTATTTCCCTCCATTAACCAAAATTAATATAAATAGCCAACTCTTGGTCATTTGAAAGTGTTGGTTCTTATTGATTATAAGTAGAGGAGACACTAAGCCAGTCATTTATTTTTACTTTGTGCTTAATTTTTGTCCCTTCTCTTGTTTCTTTAGAGTGACGTTGCTGAATTTTGTACTCAAATGAAAGATAGTAAAATAGAATTTATGCTAATCAAGAAAAAAAAACTTATTAATATAAATTATGGAATTTGTTACTTATAATGTATGTGCTTATATGATGGTTGTAGTTTCCTTCTTCATAGCATGATCCTCAGACTCTAGAATTGATCCCCACTCATGGTTGTGTGATTATTGGCTAGATAGTATATTAGTTTTTGGGTTTTATTCATTCAAGGAATTGCAGATTTGGTGGCATTACAACAAGATTTATATCTCTTTTCTCCTCTATTTTGCTCTTTTTTATTAATATATTGGCTAGTGGTTAGACTTAGGGTTTGAATGTAATCAATATTAATGTCTATATTGATTTCAAGTAGTTTTATCCATTGTTATTATTTCATTATTTATTTCCTAAATGTAATGGAATAAATGCACGGTTTAAATTAGCTTAGTTTTCATATTCAAATCTATCAGTTGATTGCTTATGGCAGCATGCTCCACATGACTAAAAATACAATAATGTGTCTAAGATAATTTAGTACCATCATAGGGCCCTTGAAATGGAATGGTCAAAATGAGCCACTAAGGGAAGATCAATATGCCTAGACCAATTAGAAGAACCCTTTGGGAGATTTCTCGTAAATATCCTTTCAGGAGATGTTTTTAGGGACCCTAACAATATCTTAAAAGCCTATAGTTGGTGGTCGTGACAAAATGAAAATCAATAAATTGGCACTAGAAGGAGCGTCTATTTGGAATATTTAAACTTTTATTATGATTTTATGGAGTTGCCTAGCAAATTATAGGCACTTAAACTGAAAATTTTTATTATTTGACTCTTTTGATGGCCTTAGCTTAGCTGTGAGGACATAGTTATCTTGTGAATTTTCTAGGACCTACTCATGACTTACTTTAAAAAACACATAAATTCTATGTGATGTATATTCATGTTGGGGTCAATACTATTGAGAAACACATCTAAGCCTTAAAAAAAGCCATTATTACAAAATAGACTCTGTATGATGATGTGGCTTGTTGCCTATTCCCTTTCTCATTAGATCAAATAACCTATTATTGGTATCTTGGTGTACTAGAAGAATGTATCACCACTCAAGAGCCATCTTTGAAAATTTGTTCCTCAACCATTTTAGTGTGCCCATTGACCCTTTTGTCTTATTTAATCAATTTGACATAGACCATGAAGATCCTAATAATTTATATAATGTGTTAAATGATAGATTATATCAAATATATACCAGGTTAAAGGATCCTTTATTGTAGACATAGAATGTAATAATTAGATTATATCTCAATGCCTTAGATATTCTAACTGCCATGTTCTTTTGGATGACTCCATCTTCTCTCACATCCTTAGCGTTAGTCTATGAAGATGTTTTTAATGTTGAATAGTCAATGACTCAAGAATTTGGTGCCTTCTCTTCCTATTCTTGGGAACAATGAGAAATTTATACCCAAAGTAATTTGATTTGCATGCTTATAAGTCATCCCATCAATAAATATGTGCATCAAGATGAAGCATCACCCCAATCCTTCACGCAACTAAACCTCCCGATGATAAATGAGAGCCTCCCTTAATCTTTAAATGCATATAACTTAGTTAATTCTATGTATACTTAGTAAATTGATTCATATCATTTTGGTGATATTACTAGTAAAAATCATTTATTACAGGAGACAATCATGAGTTAATACATAATCCAAGTTATGAAGATGCATATCCTAGTGCACCTGTTAAATTCTATGAACCTGGCTACATTGTGAATGATGAGTTGATAATGCATAGTGATAATGTCCCATTTCATGATCCTGGTCTATTCTTTAAAGGCTAAAAAAATAACAATTATGACTTTGAAGATGAAGAATCAACATTTGTTGAAGGTAAATTTGTAGTTGAAAATCAAATTGATGGAGAGTTGCCCATATAAAATGAAGAAATACAATGTAGAGAATCTTTCACCTAGCTAGAATAATAATCCAATGAGATAGATCAGTTTTAGGAGGATGATGCATATTATGCATCTAAAGCATCCTTCTCATATTTTACCACACACATATTTGATAATCTAGTCCAAGATAATTAGGAACTCTGTGCTGGAAATATGATTTTCCCTACATCATCAAAAGGATACCAAGAAAGAAGGGGCTACCCATTTGAAGAAAATGAGTTGAATGAGCTCAAATTAGGTGATCTCTTTCCTAATATTAGATAATTTAAAAACAATTGACTACAACCAAGCATTATTCTTAGTAGTAGAGCAGTCAAAGGGTAATAACAATAACATCATAGCTTGTATAGAGAAGTGAAACCAATAGAGATGCAAGCTAAGAATGATCTAATTCATGCCATATATCCACATACTTCAGACACTGATGATAAATTCATGAGTTATATGATATGGGAATAACCTAAACTACTCCCATGCCTTCTGGATGATGAAGACAACAAATAAGATTCTATGCAAGCATCTATTCATATTAAAGAACATCCACCAATCAATTCATTTGATAGATACACCAAAGAGGAAGTCTCTACGAGGCTGGGTGATCAAAACATTTTGGTATGTATTTATGTTTATCCCTATTCCTCATCTCAGTTCAAATTTATTCAAACATATTTTTCACCCCTATCCCTCAAGCATGTTTCAATATAGATACAAACATAATGCATAAATTTACAATCCTAGTTTTCTTGAAGTTCATGAAATCAACATAGAAAAATCATTATGTGATAGAGTCTTTTATCAAAGAGAAAAACATAGATGTAAATATATGCATCCTCCTCCTTGGTAGGGTCTCTACCAATCTTCTCAAAATACTAAAACTAAATAGGTGTTTAAGTATTTTAGGCATGCATTTACTTGAAGATTTCTTGAGAATAATTTTTCTTTTCCCTTACCTATTTTTTTAAATTTTTCTTTCCTTATTTTCCCTTGTTGTTAGAGTAGGTTTTATTTATTTAGTTTTTTATTTAATCTTGGGGTTTGTCCCAATTATTTTTCATTGTGGTTCACTTTTTAGTCAAATAAATGAAAAGAAAGGTTGTTGTGTAAATAGCATAAATGGTGTTCAAAGAACCTTATTGTAAATTTTGATTGAAAATATGGTGTAAATTGATATGATTGCTTTATTCATTTCCTGAATTTCAAAGGCCAATGATTTTTAATAGAATTTATGAATTTAAAAAAGTTATTATCTTGTTTGAAGTCATCTAATTTAGTTAATGAAATATCTAAATGAAAATGTAGCATTGTTTCAAGTATGAATTGTCTTAAGTCATCATGAACTAACTAACTTCCTTTTACCCATGGATTGATCCCCAACCCTCTATGGAGGAAAATACTAAATCTCCTTTCCAAAAGAATTGAGATAAAAAAAGTAAAATCTAAAATTCTCATTGAAAGGATGATCTTGACAACCTCCACCATAGGTTTCTAACCTAGTTGGCAGTGGATCAAGGTCTTTGGAAGGGACTAGAGTTATCTCTTCTAGGTCTATATAAATCTTGTTGACAATAGATCAATACCCACACCACTTCACCCACAAACTAAACTGAAAATATTTTCCCTTAAACAGTTCTGGCCTTATAAAATTTTAAATTATTCCATGTCAATGCAAATAAAATGAATTAATCACTTAATCACACACTTAGATGGTTTTGACAAGATTATAGCTTAGTGTGTCACTTGTTCTTATAGACTTTAGTACCTTTGAATTTTGGTTTGTTCTAATAAATTACTTGTAGTTAATGTTTTATATTCTTATAAAATTAAAGGTTCTAGATTCTTGAAATAATAAAGAGTGATTTTCAGTAGAAGTCTTCATTTTTTGTTTCTTGTACAACATACCCCAATTTTTTACTGAAAATGGGGACCCTCTTTTTGATTTTTATAGCCACTCCTGCTTGTGTTCACAGCTCATTGGTGTAAGCACTCCCAAATTACCTTCGTGGTTCACCTTGGTTTACATGTTAAATTAGAACCACAATCACCTCCATTATAAATACCATCTCCATACGATATAGTTTTATATTTTACAATTAGCATAAAAATGGATTCTTACCCCTTGAATATGTGTTTGAATGTCTCATTTGTTTAGATGTGCACACCTGCATCCCTACTTCACCTAATGTTTCTCAGTTTACATGCATTTTAGAACACTAAAATTACCTTCATTAGAAAATTCATATCCATATGAATAACTTTCATATTTAACAATTTTCTCGAAAACATCATCTTAACCCCCTATTTTTCCAGTGAAGTAATGTACCCCAAGAATCCCAAAACATATGTCAAAAAATTAGACTATTAAAAAATCATTCATCATTCAAAAATTAAAATTCAAAAAATGATTTTTTAATGACTAAAGTTTAAAATAAAATTAAAATATGACTCTAGGGATTCATGGCCATATAGGACACAACACTAATGTTTTACGGTATGGGGAATCATGGTTTTCCCCAAATCACCTTCCATGGCACCTCACCTCCCATTGGGGGAAAAATGTTTTGAAATTTTTCTAGCCATTTGGTAAATGAAAGTTTTGAAATCCCTTTTTAATCTTCAATGAATCTTTGGTTCATATAACTAGGGTTACATACCAATGGAGGTTAGTTAGTCATATGTCTCTAATGCATGGAAGCAACAACATTTGGCTTTATGAATGCACAGAAGGAAGTCAATTAGTCAGGACTTTTTGAATAAGCAGACACAATAGTCAGGCCCCCCCCTGATGCATAGACATGTTGGCTTCCCCCTCATGCTCGCACAAATATGCCAATATAGGTTGGTCATTTGAGCCTTCACTTAGTGCCTTGAATGACCCTAGAAGATGTTTTTTTTCCATATCTTTCAAACTGGGTGTCCATTTTTTGAACCATCTATGACATTGGAAAGTTGGTTCCAACATAGTTTATTTGGCATAATTTATTTCTTAAAAAAATTATACCAATAAAAATATGTTCTTGTTTCCATGGCTAGCTTTATAAAGTATATTTTAATCAATTTAAAAGTCATTGTACTCACATATACCAAAAAGTAACTAATTTTATCTATTTTTTAGGTGTGAATAGAACTAAATTACAAGGAGATTACTTTTTGGGTAAAATTGAAACTCAAGTTTAAATTAAAGTGATTTTTTTATTTTTTGGGGGTAATTATTTCTCTCCATTGACCAAAATTGTTATAAATAGCTAGCTCTTAGTCATTTTAAAAAACTTGTTCTTATTGATTTTAAGTGGAGGAGACACTTAACTAGTCATTTATGTTTTGCTCTGTAGTTAATTTCTTCCCCTTCTCTTATTTCTCTAGGGTGACGTTGCCAATTTTTTTACTCAAATGAAACATTGTAAACTCAAATTTATGTTACTTAAGAAAACTTTTTTATTAATAAAATTTGTGCAATTTTTTATTTATAATCTTCACGTGTATACATTGGCTTTGCTTTCCTTCTTCATAACATGATCCATAGACTCTAGAAGTGATCCCTGCTTGTGGTTGTGTGATTACTAGCCAAGCACTAGATCAGTTTATGGGTTTTATTCATTCAAGTGATTTTATATTTGGTGGCATTGTAACAGGGTTTATTTCTCTTTCTCCCCTCTCCTTTTATCTTCTTTCTATTGATCTATTATCTATGGATTATACTTATGCAATGTGTTTTAATTTTTATCTTGATTTCAAGTAATTATATCCATTATTATTGTATTGTTGAATTATTGAATGTAATGGAATAATTGCATGTTTTAAATCAACTTAATTTTCATGTTCAAATTTATTATTTGATTTATTATGGTAGTAAACTCCATGAGACTAAAAATAAAATGATTTATCTAAGATAATCTAGTAGTATCATAGGCCCCTTGAAATGGAATGGTCACCATGAGCCACTAAGTGAATATCAATACACCTAGACTAAGTAGAAGAGACCTTAGAGAGGTTTTCTACAAATCCCATTTTTAGGAGAGGCTTTTAGGGACCCTAACAATCTCTTAAAATCATGTAGTTTGTGGTTGTGACAAAATGAACATCAATAACTATTAAGGTTTCTTTTCTACTAGAATGTAAATTTTAAAAGAGTTTATTTATTTTTTTAGTTTTTTTAGATTTTTAAATATAATATTTTTTTGTTATTGGATTTTTAAATCAAAAATCAAAAGTTAAAAATAGGTTAAAATGGTTTTTTATTATTCAAAATTTTATTTAGAAATAAAAAATATTATGTTTCGTTCTATGTTTTAGTCTAAATTCTCACATGACCTTCATTGCATCGACTAATCCACCATCAAGGCCCAACCTTTCGACATCTCAACTTGAGTCCCATCTATTTTTGACACATGTCAGTTTATAATAATTTTCATGCTAAATATACAAGGAATGTTTTTCATTTTAAAGGGTAAACCAAGGATGAGTATGGTGGACACACATGTGTAATTCCCTATAAACATGAAGGAACTTCATACTACCAAAAATTCATGGTATTACATAGAGTTAACCATTCACATGGTTTTGAATTACTAGAAGAAACATAATATTCTAATAAAGAACATAGGTGACCCCATATACATGGAAGAAAATGGATAGTCCTAGTCTATTCCCTCTGATAAATGTGTTATTTATGGTAAATAACTCAACCTCAAGGACTTTATTACTTTCTAATGAATTGGAATTGATAATCATAAATGTGCAATTCAAAGTTGGATTTGAGGTGATTTTATTGATAGAGGTTGATAGAAACCCAAAATTATTGAGAAATCCATCATGTTATGAGATTAAGAAAGATAGGATCATGTTTTTATAGTGGGTTTGCCTTAGCACTTCAAAAAATTTATGTGATTTATGTTAATGGGATGGAGATAGTCACGATCATATTGCATGGTAATCATGGAATATAATACGTGGAAATCCTAGATGTTGAGGAGTAGATAAATCACATCTAAAAAAATCTTTTTCAACTTAATAAGTACTTAGATACAAGGGGGATAGGATAAAGTGTTATATAAGTGACACTAATATCAAATATAAAAATTCATGCATGCTTAACATGAATATAAGAATAATATGAGCTGATTAGGAGGACATAAGATGAAGTGAATTTAGAGATTGAAAAACCTATTAGACGTCAATTTTTCATATGTAGACCCAATAAAAAAAAGGAGTGGTCATGCAGATAAAGAATAACTGGGTTTAGAGGATAACTTAAGCACTTAAGTTGGTGTTTAGGAAAATCAAGGGTAGATTATATAATGGTACAAACTGTACAAATGAATGTCATGGGATTTGGAATCATGTTTTCTTAAGGACATAGTTAATATTAGAATATTTATATACATATTATGTAGTCCTCCTACATGATGGTGGGGAACAAGAAGATTTTATATCTAAGGCTTGGGTGTAGAAGAGAGAAGAGTTATTTTCTAATATTCTCATGGCAGACTCACTTTACATATCACATGGATCAATGTGAATAAGAATGGATTATTTTCTCATAGTAATTATTATAGTATTGTTGTGGGTATAAGTGTTATTTATCATGTTGAAGTCATGGGCACCCACATGGTATATAGTCAACAACTCAAAAATGGATATTTTCAACTAGAAAAAGTTAAAATAAGACTTTGTAAATACCTTCATGCTTGAGTATAAGGATGAGAATTTGAATATGCCATTGAAATTTATGTATGTAACAATCTCTAGCATTGATGCACAAATTAAGGATACCTTGATTTTACTTATGTATTTTTGGGTTTTAATCATTTTCCAACATAGTTTACCTGAATTTTTTTATTTCTTTGATAGCATTTTCCTTTATTCATGTTTTTGTTTTATAATTTTATATCATATTTTTTCTTATTTTACTTTCCTTAACTTTTCCCTAAAATACGACAATGATTTATTAGTGATGAATGTGTGTATCTGCCCAAAATATTAACTACATTTTAATTAAAAGAGTGGGTGAGTATGGAACCCATTTTTTTTTACCTCATTATTTACTAAAAAATATTTTTTATTTTATGTTCGATTGGATGACATAAATTACATGTTAATTATTACAAGTTTTTATATGTATGAAATACTTATAATATGTAATGATTTCTTATATTTACTACCTTAGTATCTTTTTAATCTACATGCCATAATATGCCATGATTTATTGTATTTTACAAGTGCATTTTTGTAAAAATAGTATCAACATTGTGATTGTACTATAACATACGCATTTTTATATATCAATTCATATAAATGCTTGTATAGACACATATAATCAAAATATAAAAAAAATTCATACATTCATAAATAAATAGAATGTAGGGGGAACATGGCCCATAAAAATCATGTATGACTCTCTTTCCTCTCCTTTCTATTATGATGAAAAAAATGTGTTTTCAATAAGAAAATTCATGTCCTACAATATGTCATACATATATAACTTATTCATTAGGTCTGACTCTCCTAATACCAATAAACATCAACTATAACCTCTACATACTTCTAATGTAGCCTTGTTACTCAATAAATATGGTATATTTAATTCCATCACTAGTAATTGGGGGAATGGTCATCACATATTTTTATATGTCTATATACTTAGTGCTTCTAGTGAATCCTTGAATTAAGAGACACATGTTTGAGCCTCTATGAACAACTATAATATTTCTCCATGTGCCTGAGTAACCTCTACTTATGCATATAAAAAATCTATTTTCAATACCTTTATCCTAGTATAGCATTCATATAGGTATGTATCCCTTGACCTAATAACTTGATATAAAAGGTGGAATACCTCTTTTTTTAGAATTCATCCTAGTCAAACATGACCATGATGTATCCTGATATTTTTAGGATTAGTCTCATCAATGCGGTTGATATGGTGAGGCTCCAATAGTTTATTTGTATTATTTCACATTATGAAAATATTAATAAAAAATTACTTTAAAAACTAAGCCAAATGTTTACAACAACTAGTTTCCCTATTGACCTCGAATCTTCCTACACCAATATTAGGCTTATGTCATTAAGGTGTGATTAAATGCAAGTGGTTCCTCTTCTACAACATCATATACCCCATTCTAATTATGTCTCTCATTTTCATCATAGTATATGGGAATCTAATCCTCAAATTAAGTTATCACTAGGTAGTTATACCGTTGGGAGAGTCATAATTTCCTACACAAGCTACTATGGGAAATTTATCTTGCAAGAAATCCATCATGTGTGTGTGTATAATTGAGAAATATTTGAGAACCTTGTATAGGTGGATGAATATTTAGATTCCACATGAGTATATGTAGGTCTCTCCTTTATAACTTGCATTATTTAGTGGAGTTTGTATGAATAATACACACTCCTAATGTCAAATTCACAATGGATATAATAAATACAATAGTAAATCATATAATAATGGTGTACCCCTTGTCATATAGTCTTCAATAATATCCTCCTCTAGTATAAGAATCTCTAGCACTCCATATACAATACTCATGAGATAATCACTCTCGTGCATAGGTAGGATTCTCTAATGTAAATTAACACCTAAGATAGGAATCCTTGTAATCCTCCATACAACCTATAATCTCACAATCATTTTTCCAATTGGAAATAAAAATGTCCATGTTTTTTTATTCTACTGCTCAGCCAAAGTGGTGAGCATAGATTGGTTAAATAAAATCATAGGTAGATATGTTACATGAACTAGACCTATATTAAATTCATCATGATACCATAAAATAGTTATTTAATGTTTATTATATGTGACAATATAACAAATCTTGATATAAAAAACAAGTTTTGGGTAAGTGCAAGAACATAATGGGCCAAAAAGTGGACATTTTCATCAATTAACAATAAAAATGTACACATTATTAAAATAATGCATACACATATTTTATTTAGGCTTGGTTAATACCAAGCCTAAAACATGTACACATTTTTAAATACATATTTTAAATTTTTTTTGAAACTATCATTATGTTGTTAGAAGTTTTCACTGCTTACCCATAATTTTGTTGCACGCCATCATTCCATGGATGCCTTCTAG
>JARHVA010001306.1:712500-765000 GCA_037957365.1 Torreya grandis | reverse complement strand
TGGTCAAATTCTCATCTATGTGTTCAAGCCATCATTAAATATATCCACCTTCAGTGATTCATGGATAAAAACTAGCATTGCCACCACATCTTGGGCCAATAATTACATCTATTAAATGATATTATCCTCTGATCATGACCATTAAAGAGATTAATTATCTATTCAAACCTCAAGAACACCCTTCCCAATATGATAAAATTAATTTTTTTAAGATTAACTTCAGACATGCATAAAACCAAAAATTTAATTAATTTGCATGAACCAAAAAACCTTAACATGTGTGTTTAATCCCTATATTTTCCACTAAATAATGTTAATTAACCAAAATATAAAAATGTGTGGTAGACCATATATTAATTAATGTTAAATTGTTATTTTCATGTAGTCAACATAAAATTTCATGTCCTCTAACTTACATTTCAACTTCTAATACCTC
This sequence comes from Torreya grandis, assembly GCA_037957365.1. Classification (NCBI taxonomy): domain Eukaryota; kingdom Viridiplantae; phylum Streptophyta; class Pinopsida; order Cupressales; family Taxaceae; genus Torreya; species Torreya grandis. The sequence continues at coordinate 764,564 of JARHVA010001306.1, read as the reverse complement.
TCCTTGAAAATAAATCACTTAAAAATGTTTGAATATGTAAATGACACATGTTATCAAGACCAAAACCTCTTAATACACCTAGATACATGTTTTTGGTGCTATTCCAACACATAGAACATTCACCACAAATGTTGTTGATATTTAAGTTACAGTTGGAGATATCCACCTCCAATGGTTAATGGATAAAAATATATATTTGCCCATATTATAAGTGTATGATAATGTCTATTACCATTTTATGGTCCTTCTATCAAACCTAGTTAGAAGATAAATTACCCATTTTGACCTCAAGAATGTTATTTTTTCTCAATATGAGAAAATCGTAGTTTTTTTTTTTTTTTTTGAAAATTCAAATGAGTGTTAAATGAAAACTATAATTCATTTACATGAAACAAAATAACTTCCACGTGTATGTCAAATCCCTATAATTTAATTTCATAGCACAATTATTTAGCATAAGATACGAATATGGCAAAAAAATTATTGATCAATGCTAAAATGTTATTTTTATGTAATTAAGACACAATTTCTTGTCCTCCAATTGAAAAAATCAATAAACTATAACATGTTGGGATAAGAAAATAACATGTTTTCCCATAACCTTCACCTCTAAATCCACTCAGATACATATTTTTAAAGATGATCCAACATGCAAAAATAAGGACAACAAATGTTTTCATTGTTTAATTTATAATTGTAGACCTCCACCTTTGGTGCTTCAAGCATGAAAACTAGAAACACCACCATATCAAGGGTGGTGAATAATTTTTATCAATGTACTCTTGGTCTCCCATCACACCCAATTATGATATAAATTAACCATACTAACCTTAATAACATCTTTCAAAATATGATAAAATTATATTTTTTTATAACTTCAGACACATAAAAATAAAAACATAAGTTGTTTATATAAATAGAAAGAACCTTTACATGAATTTTTAATCCCTGTAACTACACCCTATATTAAAAAAATATAACATAAGATATGAATATGTGACAAATGATATACTCATTAGTGTTAAAATGTTGTTTTATGCATTCAAGAGATAATTTCTTATCCTCTAACTCACATTTCCAATTCTAGGACCTCTACTTAAAAATCCGTAAATTCTAACATGTTAACATAGTGACATGAGTTCCAAAACCATAACATTATAATCCATTTATATATGCATTTTTTCATCTACTCTATTGATAATAAAAAATTTAACGTTCAAGCCATAGTTGGAGATCTCCACCTTCGATGTTTTGTGGATGAAAACTAGCATCACCATCACATTGTCGCTACGGAATAACATCTATGGACACATTATTGGCCTCTTATCATTCCCTATTGGGAGATGGAGTACCCATTATAACCTAAAGAACATCCTTCCCAATATCATAAAATTATAGTTTTCTAAGGTGGACTTTAGATGCATGTAAAAAAAAAAATTGTACTCATTTACATGAAGTAATATAACCTTCACATGTGTGTGCAATACCAATACTTTCACCCATCAGTACATAAATAAAATTTAAGAGACAAATATGTTGTAGATAGTATATCAATTAGTGTTGAAAATTTATTTTTATGAATTCAAGAGATAAGTTCTTGTTCTCCAACTGAAATTTATGGTTTTGAGATCTCCCCTTACCAATCCATTGATTTTAACATTTTGGGATGAGAATATTACATGTGTTCCCATGACCAATACCTATAAATCCACTTGTTTAGGATATAGAGTGCTCACTCTTGCCTTAAGAGAATATGGAATTATGTAATCATGGTACCAACATTATCTTGAGCTTTTATTAAGCTTCTCTTTCCTTCAATAATATGCAATTATATACTAATGGTGATAAGAATGTGAAGGTGGAAGCTTATTTGGCACCACTAACCTAAAAGAAACATGTTAGTAAGTAATTAAATTTAAATTTATATATACTATCTACAAAATCAATAAAATTTGATAAATTAAAAAAACTTAAATTTGATAATTAGACATATCTTGGAATTTAAATCTAACAAACCAATATGATATGCCATATTTTTAATAGTATCAAGAAGTGATTCATCATCAGTCTCATGAACCTTCTATATATATATATATATATATATATATATATATATATATATATATATATATATATATCATTTCCCCTGATATCTGAGTAATTGAACATTTTTGACAAAAACCAACTTTTAATAGTGAAGTATTTTCATGTGTATTTCATAGTCTTCAAACAAACATACATATAAATTTTTTATAAGATATCATTAAATCCAAATTACATTAACAACTATATGCTTAGTGGGATATTCAATGTTTTACCCATATATGACTAACGAATATAATCTTTTTTTCATCCATAAACTATCTTAAGTACTAATTCATTCCCTTTTCATTGTCCTCATTTAAAATATATGACAAAACATGCCCTACATCACAAAATAAAACATTTTTTAATAATAATGTTGACAGATGATGATAATTTATTACATAATGATTAATTTTATACCTAGTTGTATTAGATTAGATACATGATCAAAGTCATATGATGATGTTATGTCTATAAGTTGTGATGTTGGTGGAACCTGATATGTGTTGATTGGACTTAGAGGTCTACATCTCCATTCATACACCAACTATTTTTACTCACACTCATTCCAAAATAATTCCACAAGAAAAAAAAAAAAAACATGCCATGTGCCACATATGAGCTATTTCACAACCTACATTTGAGCTATGGAATGAGTGGAACTCAGTTGATCATGTTATAGTCATACAATCTTCATACCCTATAAAATCTTTTTCCTCCATCAACTAGAAATATATGCAAACATTAGAGTTTTATCGAGCAACATGGGCCATTTTCTCATTATAAAATTAAAATGTGGTTTTGGCATAATTTAAATCAGTATCATATTCTAAATCTAACTCTTCTCTTACAAGGGATATTTTCACACATGCTCTCACACTCTATTTTTCCATCATTAGCCTTAGTGAAAATCCAGATATATTATATGTTGATGGTAACATGCATCCTATTCAACCAATAAAAATTTGTTCATTCTTAAATTGCAATGTGTAATTATCTAACCAAATATAATGTTGATTGAAATTATGTTCCTCTCAGTCAACATTCCATAGAGATTATCAAAACATCCTTGCATGTACTTTGTATAATGTGATAGATCTTCACTAACATATACATGTTACTCACTTAATATTTTAAAATATTTATTTGTATTATCAGGTTCATGTATGAATACCATATGCACAAAAAAATGGCAAACTCTACATAGTTTTAGTATTGTGACTAAACCTTCATTTATGTTTAGAACGTTTAAAACTCATCAAATTCAATTACTAAAATAATAGAACCAAGTGTGAGTGTATCTTTGCTTAACTTTAATTTTTATTCCAACCATATAACTTTGTGTGTATGTCTTGCATACTCATAAAAAAAAATTATCCCTAAATTTGACCATAAATTCTAAAACGAGTATGTGTTTTGTAACAAACTCACAACTTTGAGATTTCTTGTTATCTTTTAACTAATATGACATAGATTTGTATTTTATAAAACCAACTAATTCTTATCCAATTACACTTATACTCTCCTTATGGATATAATTTTTCAAATATGGAAATCGACCATAAATTTTATAAGTTTCATCCAAACATGTTTTACTACAAAAAAATCCATCTGGTTTTTCATAAAAAATGGTTGGAATAAATTCCCTTGCTGATTTTGGTGGAAATTCCATGTCACACTACTATAAAATGTTGTTAGTATACAAATTACAATGTAGATGATGAAAAAAATCATAATATATTGAAAATTCAACATATTTCCTACAACAATAAGTGGTGTGTGTATGTGATTCATTTTGACATAGAAGGGTTTGGCGACCTCAAAATATCTTTGATGAATATAAATTTGTGGTCATATCTAAGAAATGTTTGGTATGTGGTTCATAATTATGATCTACCCAACTCTTATTTTCACTAATTCTCTTATACTAGGTGAAACCCTTTGTGTTATCTTTCCAAAACTATGCAATTTAATATTAGAGAGCATTAATTATAAACTTTTATTTTCATGGGATTTTACTAGAGAATGCACATAAGTCATTATTATTTGCATCATGAAGTATTCTACATATCCCAATTTTTTTCATTATTATTTTTATTTCTATGTCCATTACTTTTATTATGTTTATAATCAAGTGTTTAATTTTTGTTTGACCACTTACTATACAAGTTATAATTATGCATTAGGTAATATTACTATCTTTGGTTTAGTTTTCACACCTACAGTATGGCATGCATCATGTAGAATTTAAACAATTGGCTTCTTTTCACCATCAATATTATATGTTATTCGTCTTATGCAATTAATTTTAGTTCTCATATTAATTAATTTCATCAATAGAAAAACTATTGGCATATTCAAGTAACATTTAAATTTTTTAAGTAATTATCCCAAATTCTTTTAGCTTTTATTCTTAAATGGTAGTCATACATTTTATTACGCATTGGTTTCAAATGTTTTCATCAATTTCAATTAGTTAAATGGATCTTATACAAAATTAATGGGAGGTGTTACTAATGTCATGGCTTGTTGAATTGGTGGTTCCATATTGTTATATTCATTACTAGTTTCTTCATTTTTTGTTCTTACATAGTTTACTTCATTATTACTTTCACTATTCAATGTTTGCATGGAATTTTATTCATTATTAATTTCACCATTCTATATTTACATGTAATTTTTTTCATTTTTAGGGGGTAAATCATCATGCATATTATTAACATCACCAAAATTAAAAACTCTATAATTGGAATGTGGACTTGCAATATAATTTCAATTTTAAGGCTCACATTTATCATCTTTATACATTTCATCATTATCCATGACATTTAGTTTGTTGCAGATAGTATATGTACCTTGTATTTAATGAAATGTTTGATTTTGTTCCCCTTTTTCTCATCCCCATATCACATCCTATATGATCAGAGTAATGATTGAAAGTGGATCTATTTTGACCAAATCACATTATTGATTGCACTAATTTATTAATTGGTTCAATCTATGAAAACATTAGGGTACTTGAGCTTAGAATATAATATTATGGTCATAATTAGTTTCAAGGGGCTCAAATTGGCCTTAATTACATCTAAAATTAAACCAATCCACTATTTGGTTCATTATGTGATGATGTTGGGGTTAATTGATGCCCAAATCACATTCTATATAGTTGAAATTAGGTTCACATTTCTCATTTTTTCTCAAATCACATATTATAGTTGCAGTTAATTTTAAGGGGCTTAAATTTTCACAAATTACCTTTATGACTACATTATTAATAAAATTAAGGTTTATTAAGCCACAAATTTCATCTTGTATAATTAACTAAGCCATACATTAGGTTCGTGGGGCACAATGTGGCCTAAATAATGTATCTTATTTTAGTAATTGATTATTTTGATGAATTTTTTATGGAATCAAAGTTAATTTATCCCCAAATCATGTCTTGATATGATATTTAAATTCAATATTCTCAAATTGGCCCCATTTGCATTTTTGATTGAACAAGTCCATTACTTGATTCATATAATGATAAAATTGTGCCTATTGGGCACCATATCACATGTTATATAGTCATAATTAGGTTTGAAAGGGGATAAATTTTGCCCAAATCATGTTAATATTTTCACCAATATAATAATTAGCTCAATCAATGACAAAACTAGAGATACCTAAGTCCCCAATCAAATCTTATAATCTTGAAGTTAGGTTGAAGAGGCTCAATTTAGCCTCAATTGAATTTCTGATTGAACCAATCAATTATTTAGTTCATACAAAAATAAAATGGGTGTTAATTAGTCCCCATATCATATCTTATATAGTCAAAATTAAGTTTTAAAGGATATCAATTTTGCCAAAATCAATTTATTAATTGCACCAATTGACCATTTTGCTCAATGTAAGCTAAAATTAGGGCTAATTGATCATGCAATCAAATATTATAGCCACAGTTAGGTTGAATAAGATCAAATTGGCTTCAATTTCCTCTATGATTGAATTAATTAACTATTTTTTTATTATGTGATGACATTGGGGTTTATTAATGCCTATATTGCATCTTATACAATCAAAATAAGATTCAAAAGGCTCAATTAGGCCAAAATTGCATAACTAATTGCACCAATTTACTAATTACCTCAATTCATGATGGAATCCGATATGATTCCCTAAATTTCACCTTGTTATTGCAATTAGGCTTAAGGGACTCAAATTATCCCCAATTGCATTTATAATTGAACCAATCAATTCGTTGGTTCATTTTGCATGAAAATTGGGGTTGATTGAGTTCTAAATCACATCATTAAATTGCACTAATTGACTAAATACCTCAATTTATTATAAACTTAAATATAATTAATCCCCAAATAACATATTATAGTTGCATTTAGGTTGAAGGGGCTCAAATTGGCCCTAATTACCTCTATGAATAAATGAACTAACTTTGGTTAATTATGTGATGAGATTGAGATAAATTAAGCACCAAATCACATCATATAAAGTTGAAATTAGGTTCACATGTCTCAATTTTTCCCAACTCACATCATTAATTATTATAATTCACTAATTGGATCAATCTTTGATGAAATCATAGTTATTTAACCTCAAATCACATCTTATTGTCGTAGTTAAGTTCAATGGGATCATATTGGCCCCAATTGTCTCCATGATTAAACCAATAGATTATTTCACTCATTATAAGATGACATTAGAGTTGATTGAGGTCTAATCACATCATATAAAGTCTAATTTATGTTTACCATTGAACAAATCAATTATTAAGTTCATTCTATGATGAAATTGGGGTTGATTGAGCCCCAAATCACATTCTATAACACATTTAGGTTAAAGTAGCTTAAATTTGTGGCAACTACCTATGTGACTTAGTCAATCGATTATGTGGTTTATTCATTTATGACATGAGGGTCGAGTAAGCCCCAAATTACATCCCATATAGCCAAAATTAGGTTCACAAGGATTAATTTAGCCCAAATTACATCACTAATTGCACCAATTGACTAATTACTTAATAGATCATGAAATCAGAGCTAATTTAACCTTAAATCACATCCTATAGTTGTAATTAAGTTCAAAGGGATTAAATTGTCCCTAATTTCCTCCAATATTGAAAAAATTGACTCTTTGGGTCATTAAGTGATGAAATTGGTGTTGGTTGAACCTCAAATTACAATCTTATACTATCCAAATTAGGTTCATGAGCTCAATATTTTTGAAATCACATCACTGTATTAACTATGTCCTTTGTATGGTAATATATATATATATATATATATAAACACACAAATTTTATAGAAAAAATATATAAAACTTGAAAAAATGATGTTTACTTCACATTTACATCCCTTGTGACATGTGATTCAACTTTAGGGACACTAGATAGTTACCTATATGAAATATGAAAACATTGTATGTACCTTTGTGTATGTTTTTGGTGATCACAAATCATATGAAATTAGTACATTGTGTGTTTCTAGTGATCACAAATGACATTAAATAATTATAAATAAAATCATTTACATAATTTTAAATGCACTTACTCATTATAGTTTGTACATGATTTTGATTTATATAATTTCAAAAATAAGCCTAGATGCACAAAAAATGGCTTCAATTCTCAAGCCTAGTGTTTGGACCTACACAGACAAAGTTGAATAAATATATATGTTTTTTAAATAAAAAAATCCAACTTATACCATGATAAACACTATGGATTTCATAGATACATGTCCTAAAACTATTATTATGACATCAAACTTACTCTCATCTTTCCAAATATATAATTTATTGATTGTTGTAAGGTCCCCATCTATTTTTATTTCTAAGTATATATTTGTTATGACACTACATGTCTTAACTATACATGTCTATATTTATTTGTGTATCTTTTATTTCACTCATCCAATAACAAAAAACATTATATGGTTTTAAATTAGGCATAATTATATACACATTATAAGAAATAAATTTTCATTTGTTTAAGGTCATTATGGGGGCAAATGGATGGTTATCTATTTAATTTTCATTTTTAGGGTCTATTTACTTTGAAAACTAATTAAAAAAATTAATGTCCATTAAAAAATTAAAATGTTTGTGTGTGTTGAAAACTATATGTTCTTATCTAGGTTTCCACCAAAGGGTTTCAAAAAATTCTAGACAATGTTAAAAAAAATGAGTTACATGGCCTAATGTAGACACTAGAAAACCACACACAATGGCTCTAGTTATCTAAATGCCTCAAAATGCCTTGGGAACCCCTAGGTATCACCCATCCTTTCTTGACCCACTAACCAACCCATCAGACCTTTAGTCTAGTTAGCTACCTAGGATAACTAACTCACTAGACTTACTAACGAACCTAACATTTTTTAAACCACCTTGACCAATTTTCCTATAGACACTCAACCATTGAAGGTCAGCATGATCATGGATAATTACACTGACCATCGACAGTCACATCTTCACATTTCTAACATAAACACCAACTGTGTGTAAGCTAAACATGGCACAATTTAATATTTCCACCTTACCTGGTGTTAATGAACTATGAAGCATAAAAATTAGTAATCAAAACTCATAAGGAACCTTTTATCCTCCATCTCTCTTTCACTATAATATGAGGGGAGTAAGAGGTGATAAAATATCAATCACAAGATTTTTCTAGCACATATGTATTCAAGCTTCTATCCAACCAGTCTTCCTTATAGCAATTCAAAAAATACAACAGAGACCCAAACCTCTACCAAAATTGCTCTTGAGTCAACGTATTGTTACTCTATCAAAATTTCTCTAGCAATCAGCCATCATCCATTTAACAAACAATAGGTATATTTTTTACTTTAGCTTTATTTGTTGGTTTTTGACTTCCAAACCTGAATCAGACCTCTTGAACCTATCTTCCAACTTCCCTATCCCTAACCAGACCCTTAAGAAACCTCTACTTGATCATTGACCCATTCTACAACTCCATTTTCAAAAAAATTAGAATCCACAGGTAACTATCAACAATTAGCATAACCACTGATGGTCACCTCCAATCATTGACTGTTACCCAACCACCGATAGTCAGCTTAACCACTGATGGTCACCTTGACCATCAATGGTCACTATGGTAAAGAAATAACAAAAATTTATTTATAACCCCTTACCCCCAACCAAATTAGACTTGTTGTGTCCCTGCTTCTTCATAAACCCCTACCTAATTTTTTTAACTTGACCTAAGCTACTTTAGCATTAGTATTGACCTATTATTTCTATATTTAGTTTATTTCCTTTATCAAGCATCTATCTCCTCATGTGTTTCATTTCAATACTTTCTATTATTTGATGCAAGTATTTAATTTATGTTTCTTTCAACATAATTGTTATCAAAGAGTAGATTGACATCCTCTTAGCAATCTCATGCTTCTTGGATCTAGCTCATGCTAGGCAGTCCACCTGACTATCTTTATAACAATTTCCCCTTTTGTTAGTACTTCCTTATCTATAAGTCATTCTTTCCAAGATAAATAGGATCTCTTTACACTCATTTAGATCATGTGCGCATAATAAATAGGTTCTTCTACCATACCCTTTTTACTAGTTTCTTACCTTTACTTATTTAATTAAGAAATGAAAAGAAATTGAGAGAAACATTTTGGCACACCTAGTGAGACATAGTAGCATCTAGGTGCCCTTTTCTTCCTTTATTCTATTCTAATACAAAGTAATAAAAAGTTTCATTTTGGGCTTAAAATAAACCTTGCATACATTGATTTCTTACATGTTTTTAGTTCACCTACATAACTTAAAGGTAAAATTAATAAATCATAGTTTCACTCTTGTTATCACACACTTTACCAAACCACATAATAAATCAACACATCAAAACAATTGACATAAATATTGACTAGGATTTCATCACCTAGCTATAAACCTCACCCCTTTGGCTATCTTACTTGGTGGTCATTACCAAGAAGAGAAATTAAAACTTAGCTCTCAAGTAGTCTAAACTCTGAAGTTAAATATATATTGGCTAAGCACCTAACACCCTTATCACTGTAGTGTGTGAAGTCAGGGGGTAATTCCCAATATCAAGCCATGTACTAACTTTCAATATAGATTTTTGAGAGCCTTTAACAACTAAAACCAACCTTAGAATTCCTTTCTAGTACCTGATCTACAAACAAAATTTTCTCTTCACACTTTTTAAGGCATAAGCCAAAAGTGATCTAAAAACTATCCTAAGTTATTAAATGCACTTTAGTGTATGTTTTGATTGCCTTGAGATCTTTTTCTTTTGCTTTCTTTGTGTTTTGAGTTGTGAGCTTATGGCCATTTTCTTTTTTATTTCTCACATGGTCTTTACTAGACAATAGCTGAGGAATCAAACTAAGAACCACCTTCTTCTTCTTCTTCCGCCATGGAGTATACTTCTAATGTTGATGTTTCTCCTCATCATTCTCCCCCTCCTATCATGCCTTGAATATTTGTCAAGGGTGATGCAGATTTCACTACCTTCCTTGATAATAACCCATGGCCCTCTAATATTACCTCAACACCTTATCTTACCACACTTCTTCTTTGGTTCCTCCTAATAATCCACCTTATGGTATGCCTCCTCATCTTATGATAGGTGTTACCTCTACCCAACCTATGATCACCCAAACATCTTCTTCCACCAATATCCCCTCCACTACTTCCACCCAAACTCCATCAAACATCCAAACTAATAACCAAAAACCCCCTACACCAACCAACACCTCCAATATAAGGGCAACCTCACCTCTTGTTGGCCATAATTAATCCACTATGGGGGTATATTCTACCCCTATTTCCACCATTCCCCTTATCCCTACCCACCAGCCAATTTCCACTCCACTTCAAAAGTTGGTGATTTCCATACCTCTTACCCTTACACCTATCATTACTAGAATTATCACTCAATCCCAACCCACCAACCCATTCATACCTCCAAATCAACCCATATCAATCCCTAAATAAATACCCATAACATCCTACCAATATGTTCCTAATCTGAAATGATACATAGCACCTTCTACCCAACCTTTTGTGTTAATTAATTCTTATGTGGCATCATCCAAACCTTCAATGACCACATACCAATATGTGTTATCTTCTCAACCTTATACCACTTATCCATATATTGCTTCCACCCAACCTCAACAAAAATTACCACACCATTATGGAGCTTCCCAACCTCAAACAAATTTGGTCAAAATGTTAATGGACAAAATGACCAACCTAGAGTCATCTACCTCTGGGGCTCACAACCTCTTATCTCATGATCAAATCTAAAATGAACCTATTCAACCATCCATCCCTATCCAATATTATCCTCCTAAATGGGAACTACCCAATTTTTCTAAGTTTCAAGGCAAGGAGGTTCCCCAACAACACTTAAAAGCATTTAATCATTCTTGTTACTTGATTGCATATGACAATGTTCTTCTCCTTTTTACATTTCCCATGTCTTTATTTGGACCGAATTTATATTGGTATAGTTCTCTCACCAAACACCCCATCTTTTCCTTTTCCCAACTTTCCCAAACCTTTTTAGATCATTTCTCAATCAACATATCTAAGAAGGTATCATTATTGACCTCTACTCCTTCAAGCAATTTGATGATGAATCAATTATTGATTTCATAGTTATATGGAGAGGTCCTATCAACCAAATCTCTTTCTCTTTACACCAACCCCAATTGATTTAAATTTTATATTAGGGTTGTGCCAAACATATTTCCCCTACTCTACAGGTCCAAACTTTCAAAACTTTTGATGAGGATTTCACCATGGCATGCAAATTATAAATCAAAGCCATTGATGATGGAAATTGAAACTGAGAAATAAAAACTCTAGCTTTAAATCTAGTGACCCTTTCTCATCCAAAATGACCAATCTAACTATCCCAACAACAAATGAAAGTCATATACAAACTATTTTTCCCTTAAAACCACTCCACCACCAACTGTCAACCAACCCAACAAAACCAACTCCTCTAACTCTTCTAACCAATAAAACCAAAATCAAAACTGAGCTACCCCTAAACAATACACTATAATAGGGGAGTCTTATGCTTCAATTTTGAAAATTTTCTAAAAGCCAACATCATACAACTTCCTCCCATCAAACCTCCCCAACAATTTGATGGTTCTCGCCCTATACTTATTTGGTACAATGAGAATGACCTATGTGATTTCCACAATGTCATTGTACATAATGTTAGTAGGTGTAACACCTTCAAAACCATTGTCCAAAACTTGATTGATAAGGGAGAACTTATATTTGATAATCCCAATGCACCCCCAAATAAATCCCTCAACATATTTCAAAAATATTTCCCTAATCATACGCCTTATACCAACTATGATGATAATAAACTAGAATCATCTCACTCTCATGAGGTCCATATGGTCAATGTCATTATTAGTGAACCTATCATTGAGGAAACCATTTCCAAACCTACCTCTTCATCCATTCCACTCATTGAAGTGGTGGACTCACCCTCCATTCCTTTAGACACTAAAATAGAGGAAGCAACCAACCCTCTTTCTTTTCTTGATGATACCATAGACTTATCCACATCTCCTTTGATATAAATACCAAAGGAGGCAACCATTACTTCAATTACCTCTTCTTCCAATCCACTCATTAATGTGATATAATTACCCACCATTCCTTTGGACACCCAAATAAAGGAAACAACCACCTCCTCTCCTTCACTTAGAGAGATAAAAAAAAATAACCACCTCTCCTTTGATAGAGATACTAAATGAGGAAACCATTGGCATTACACCTTCCTCTCCTATCATAGAACCACTCATTCTCTCTTTGGAAACCATCCCAAAAGAAGAGATCACTTTACCCACTCCCTCCATGGAGGAAACATCCTCCCAAATCTTATAACTTCTCATTAAGGACAAAGGTGAAGAAACCATTCCCTCACCTCAAACTATGGGCTTAATATTTGAAACCAATGACCAAGTAATCAAACCAATTTACAAACCTTTTTCTAGATTGGTCTAAAGTCTAGAATTCTCTTTTCAACCCATTCTGGATAGATCCACATTTTGGTATCATCTTGGGATCTCGTATCAAAACAAACATGAGCCTTCAACCTCACTTTCATCTACCCTTAAACCTATCATCACCTTAAACCCTTCAACAAACACTTCTCCTTCCAAAACCATATGGAAACCATCCAACCCAACTCCATCCAAAAATGTGAAATCACCTTATGCATCTCTAACCAAACCTATCAAGAACCTAGGAATACTTCATAAACCTAGAATTACTCACCAATATTTGAATTTGGACTTAACCCCATCTATTTCACCAAAGGAAACCTTAAAAAAACCAACTAATAAGGTAGAGTCAACCAAACTCCCACCTTGAACCAGAACCATGCCACCTCCTTCCCTCTTACCTTTTATCTTAGGACCCCATCCTTCTACCATCCTAGGAGCTCATCCTTCTACCAAGAAGGTGAACCCTCCCACAACTACCCAAGATAAACCTTCTCCCTTTATTTTACCTTTACCTACCCCCATCAAATCATCAAACTCCCCATCCTTATTAATTAATCTATCTACTTCTACCTTCCACCTATCTCCAAACCTTCATCATCCAAGTCATCCACCTCTAAACTTTCCATCTCAAAACCAACCAATACCAAGAAATCTTGACCAAAACCCTCTACCAAAACCATCCCACCACCTATAAATTACATGGTGAAGCCTACTTCTAAGATGGCCCCCACCCCTAAAACTAAAAACCCATCACCTCCAACACCTTTGCTCAAATTTTATTTGACCATTATACAAAGGTTGTTATAAACCTCTTCCTCAAGCCTACCACCTATTAAACATTTTGATCCATCAAGTACTAAACCATCTTGGTTTAGTTATAGTTTGATCTATTCATACCATAGGACACCTGGACATGACATGGAGAACTGCAAAGCTCTCAAAGCACTTATCCATACCTTAAGGGATGAGGATGCTTTGTTATCATTTAAAACTATCTTGATCACATTACCAACCAACCACAAAATGAACCCATCCAACACTTACCTACTCCACTCTCATTTTAAAGTGAGGAGGAACCAAAGCAACCATCTATGCCAACACTTCCCCTCATCCACATTATCCATATGGTTACCTGATCTCGGGCCCAACAATAGGATAAGAGAAAGGCCAAAGTGTCCATTCCATGGATATACCCTTCCACCCCTCAACCTTCCAATTGAACCCATTCAACCTCACCTTCACCTTTACCAAAACCCAAAATATCCATCTTAGGTTGCTCTCCCTCCAACCCTTCTAAATCCATCCAATGAGTAGTGTTAAAATAACTTCACTAGACACCAGAGAAGATGATCATTTACAAACTGATCAACACCTCACCCCATAGAGGCACTAAAATATATAGAGTTTTAACTCAAAGACCCTTAACCTCTTGTATCCTTTGTTAAATCCCTTTAACTTTCTACCTTCATCACCTTTTAGGATTTAGAAAAACCTTAAGTTCATCCTAAAGATCTTGATCCTCCCCTTTTCATAATTTCATACATCAATCAAAACCATATCAAAAGGGTGATGATTGATGGAGGAGCTAGTATTAATATTATATCCTCTCATTATTATGACCAACTCCATCTACCTAATAATATCATGTCAAAAACTATAGCAGTCTGTCACTCCTTTAATGATACTATGGACACTACCTTGGGGATAGCTGTCCTCCACATCCGCTTGGGACCTCACATAATTCTAGAACATTTTTACATTATATAAGGTGATTTACAATACAAAATATTACTTATATTCTCTTGGATCCACATCATTAGTTGTGTCACATCTACCTTACATAAATGTGTCAAGTTCAAACATGAGGGTCAAGTCATTACCATAAAAGCTGACCTTAGTCATTTTGCATCTTCCAACATGACATATTAACCTAATGATATCCTTCTTCCTCACTCATCCACCACACCACCAACCAACAACAATACCACCTCACCACCAATAAATAACCACTCCATCCCTATCATTGATGAAGCTTTAACTAGCTCATCTATCCCTTCTTCATAGATCCCCATAGAGGACCCCTTGGAACCTATGTTCTAACATCTCTCATTTGGAGAGTATCATCTTTTGGCCTTAGATGCCTTCCCTACTCCCCAAGAGTATGGGAACCTTGACCATGACCCTAATTATCACTCTAACATCAGAAACATAATCTCTTTTAGTCTCCCCAAACACTAAACCAATTTCATCTATGGGGGACTTGATCAACCACTTCTTGCTTCTACCACCACCTATTCTATCTGAACATTTACCTCTTATTTTTCCTATTTGGACAAACTATAATTCACCAAATTATACCTTCACAAGTGTGCTTGGAAGGGATTTATCCTTAGCCATTATGAACATGGACTTCATGAGTTACCTTTGATCAAAACCCAAAAACCTCATGAGCTATTTGGCTTTGGGTTTGTACCACCAAAAGAACCCACCGATTTACCCAAACCCATCACTACCATTGAATAATACATCCCATCCTCACCAACCCCATCTCACTCAAAGTCTAAGGATTTTTAATTCATCCCTACTAACTTTTTTTAGTCAATACCATTAGTTTGGGTCCTTTGGCGTATCAAAAAGATGGCTGAACTAAAATCTTTCCTCTATTTCATCCTAAAATGGTAGAAAATGATTCGCCTACCATCAACACCATCCAAAATCAAGATGATGATTTAATTCTCACCTATATTGGTGTAGGGGATTTTTCTATCCATAAATCCCTTCCTTTTGAGAATCAAACCATGTTGAACTAATCCACTATCAATGTCAACTTGGGTACTTAGGATAACCCTTGTATTATAAAGATTGGTTTATCCTTAGATTCCTTAGAGAAATATAATTACCCTTCCTTCCTTCATGACCAAATCATATCATTTGCTTGGTCCTATCAGGGTATGCCTAGAATTGACCCTTCCATAGATCTCCACAACATTGTCATCTATCCCAATGTTAAATGTGTCAGATAAAAGCTTCATAGGATGCACCCTTGCATCACCCTTCTAGTCAAAGAAGAGATTAAATTTCTCTTATTTGTCAACTTAATTCAACCTATCAATTATCCTCAATTGTTTTCCAACATCGTTCCCATTACCAAACCCATAGGGGGACTTCACCTTTGTATTGACTTTCATGACCTCACACTTGCTTGCCCAAAGGATGACTTCCCTTTACCTAGCATTGACCAAATTGTTGATCTTATAGCTATCCATGAGATGTTATCTCTCATGGATGGTTTCTTAGGATAAAATAAAATCTTGATTTCCCCTAAGGATTAGCATAAAAATTCCTTCATCACCCCATGGGGAAGATTTTGCTATAGGGTCATGCCATTTGGTCTCAATAATGTTGGGGCAACCTAATAGCATGAGATGACCTACATCTTCCATGATTTTATCCATAAAATAATAGAGGACTACGTAGATGACATCGTTGGAAAATATAAATACAAAAAATATCATCTAGATGTTCTCAAAATTATATTTAAGTGACTAATCCATTTTGATGTCTAACCCCAAGAAATGTGTTTTTGGAGTCCTATCTAGAAAGCTTCTTAGTTTTATCATCTCTATTAAAGGAATCAAATTATACCCTACCAAAGTTAGAGAAATATTGTAGATGCCACCTCCAACCCACCTTAAGAAACTCTACATCATATAAGTGAAGCTCAAATCCATCTATCACTTCATCTTAGTTATTAGATAGATGTCAACACTTTCACCATCTTCTTAAGATAGATACATCTTTTAAGTGGACTAAGGACAATAAACAAGCCTTTGATTCACTCAAAGAGTACCTTCTATCTCCACCTATCCTTATTCTTTATAAAGAGGGCCAACCCTTCTACCTTTATATCTCCTCCATTGACCATTCCTTAGGGGCAATGATCTTTCACCATGATGAATAAGTTAAAGAGCAAGCTATGTACTACATAAGTCAAATTTTTATAGAGTATGAGACTCGATACACCCATTTTGAGAAACTTTGCCTCACCTTAGTATTTTTGGCTTCAAAACTTCATCATCACCTTCTCAATCACAAAACCTATGTCATCACTAATATTGACCCACTCAGGTACAGGCACTCTAAACCATACCAAAACCAATGTATGGCTAAGTGGCTCCTGTTCTTATCTAAGTTTTACCTTGAGTTCCTCTAGTAGAAGTCAATTAAATGGAAATTTATTTCCAATCAATTGGTTGAATATCCTTTACTTTAAAATTAATCTCTTCCTCTTGTATTTCCATATTATTCCATCATTAGTCTTTCTCAAGAGGACATCACCTACCAAATGACCATGTTCTTCTATGGCTTAAAATGCCAATGTAGTGGGGGTACATGAGTTATTCTCATTCCCATTATTGGTGAACCTCTTCCCCTTTCCTTCAAACTTAATTTTGAGTGAACTAATAATTTATCTAAGTATGAAGCCATAGTAATAGGTCTCTAAACCACTCTAGCCTTGGGCGTTACGATGATAAGTGTCTTTGATGATTCCCAACTTATGTCCAACTAGGCTAATGGATCCTATTAATGTAAGAATGATGTCTTAAAAAAGTAAAAATATATATTAGATATACTCTTAGCATCATTTTATCATTACCTTATCCAATATGTTATATGATCTACCAATAAGTTTATGGATACGATAGCTTCCATTGCTTCCCAAATCCCATCTCAATGTCCCGAGCCCAAACTATTTCTCACCATTAATCATTTCATCACACCCTCTTTTATCCATTATAATCTTCCTAAAATTTGTAGTGTAAATCAATCCCCATTAGATATTTGATATGAGTAAACCTTTAACTACCTAAACCTTGGCATCGTTCATCCTAACATGTCTAGGAATGATTGAAGATCCTTTGTTAATATTACCTCTCATTATACCATACTAGGGGGAATCCTTTACAAATATGGTTTTGACAGTATTCTTCTTCATTGCCTACATAGTCATGAATCTTCACATACTATCAAGGAAATGCATGATGGAATTTGTGGATGACACTTTAGTGGACTAGCCATCACTAAATGTATCCTTCACCTAGGCTACTATTGGCCTACCCTCAACCAAGACTGTTATGATTATATAAATAAGTGTGTTAAATGTTAGTAACATTCCAATTTATATCATGCACTATCACATGCCCTTCAGATATCCAAAGAATTTTAGACCTTATCATAATGGGAACTAAATCTCATTGGGGAAATCAATCCTTATTATTCACAGTGGCACCAATCCATCATCGCTACCACCAAGTATTTCACCAAATGGGTAGAATACATTCCTCTCATCTCAAACAAAGATGACAAGATAGTCAACTTCATCAATCATCATATCATCTATCATTTTGATGTCCCCATAATATCATCACCGATAATGGAAAATATTTCAGAAAAAAAGTCTAAGGTCTTTGTGATGCATTTGACATCAAGTTAAGCTTTAACTCACCTTATTACCCACAATAAAATGGATAGGTGGAAGACTCTAACAAAATACTCAACAAGATGTTAACCAAAGTGGTCAGTGCTTCTGGTTGAGATTGGCATTTGCATATCCCTTTTACTTTGTGGGCCTATCACACTAGCATTTAAACCCCTACAAGTCTTACCCCATTTTCTTTGGTCTTTGGGGCAAAGGTAATCTTGCCTCTCGAAGTCTAGATTCATTCTCTTCAAATATCCTTAAAAGACATCATTTTTTAGAGATATCATCATTAACAACATCTAACATGACTTGAGCTACTTATCAAGCACTATCTAGTTATGCTTAACCACCTTTGTATATGTTAAGAATGAATAAAGTGTGCCTTTAATAAGCCCCTGAAAGAAAGAGACATCATTATCAAAAACCATATCCTAAATTAAAATCAATATGTGACCAATATGGATAAAATCAAGTGAGTAAGTTCAATTTCAAATGGCTTGGACCCTACATCATAACTCATAAGTAAGGATCAAGAGCTTATCATTTGTCCTCTCATGAAGGAAACTCATAACCTGAGCCTCTTAATGCTTTGCATCTTCATCCTTTCTTTTGTTAAACAAGGATCAATCTCACCCTTTGTCTACCTTAAGCTCATACTAGTATTTATGAGAGTTTCACCTTCACTTTCATCCAATCCCTTTGAGGATAGTTGATTACAACATAGAACCATGTGATTAACCATCATAGTCATAACCTAAATCCTAAATATGGATACCATGAATCTACTCATGGCATGGTTCTCATGGATATTTTTCATCTCTAATCAGATGGAATTCCATGGTCATTATCTTTGAAAACCACCCCTTTCACCTATTAGTAGCCTTTTATGCTAAAGTTTTACCCTCATAAAGGTAAAAATATAAGCCTAAATAGACTTTTCCATGTCTAACCTAACATCAAAATAATTTGGGATACCAAAATATCACTTGGGTCAAAACTCTCTATCATGTAGACTATTCCCTTAAAGGACAACTACCAAAATAAACAAATCCAAAACTTAGACCACTCCCTAGAAGGATGGCTAAGTCAAAATTTTCAAAGCAATCATTTGAAGCTTCCCACATCGATCTTAGGTCACCTATAGAAGGGGAAAACTAACCCACATAAGGTTACCTTACATATCACCCATTTACCCTTCAAATATCACCTATTTCCACTTTATACCATCTATAAATCAAGGGACTTTGAGCTTACTTTACACAATGTGATCAAGACACATTTTTATCAACCAATTGCATGATAATGTGAAGAATTTTAAGGGATTATGTTCATTAGTCCAATCTGAATTCAATTTTTATTTAGTCCTTATCAACAAAGGAGCATCATGCCTTTCTCTCATACCATCATTCATGTAGACATATGTCTCATGATTCTTATCTCTTTGCTCACATTTAGTTTGTTATCTAACTTACTTCATATGCTTTAATTACATCCATAACCATAATCTCATCACATATCCATGATCATAAACCAAAAACATCCATAATAAACCACATAATATCTATAATCAAACCATCTATAATCATAAACATCATGAACCACATCATACTTATAATCAAACCATCTATAATCATAAATATCATGAACCACATCATACCTATAATCAAACCATATATAATCATAAACATCATGAACCACATCATATCTATAATCATAAACCATAACCATGTCACATATCCATGATCATAACCACATACATAAAAACATCATCATAATCACGTATAACCAATCATCATCCATAAACATGATCACATATCTAAACTAGTAAAATGTCAAAACCATCATCCATAAACCATAATCATGAAGAATAAATCACATCATCATATACATCATGTCATCAAAATCATGTTGATATAAAAATCATGTGCATTTATATCTGTACATCACATCATATTATTCCCCTTGGGCACCACTACCAATGGCCCCACCTATGCTACCACTGCCACTTGGTACCTACCTTCCCAAAGTGCCTGCCTACCTAGTCATTGATGTAGCCCACTAACCTAGAGTTTCCACAACTACACCACCTACTAAATGGGATTTATACTCACCACATCAGGGCTTTTTTGGACACTGTGTTCAAATTATGGCCTTATAATACATTAAATAATCTAATTTGGCCAAGTATCATGCCATAGGGATGGTACCTAGTGGTCTATTGGTGATACCACTACTACTCTTTATCTCAAGGTGTCCTTCTCCTGACTCACCAATCCTAGTGAGGTCCTAGCCTAATCTCTCTCACCTGTCATGGTGGTAACTTGACCTTGTAATGTCATAATTTGGCTTTGTAATGTGGCCACCTACCCTTGTAAAGTAATAATTTGTGCTTGCAAAGAGACCAATGTTTCTCTTGCCTATCTGTTAGGGGAACCTCCCTGTACCTATACCTATGAACCTCTACTAGATAGATCCAAATCTATGGCCTACCATCCCCCATCATCCCACCCAAAATGTGTATCTATATATTAGGCCTAGTACCATGTTGCATAGTGTAGACACCTAAATCTAGCCACTGATAACCTCCAATTAAGCTTATGACCAATTTCCACCCAAAATGCAAAATTTGGCCTAAAAACACTAAAACACGCTAAATGATGTGAAAATGGCGTATTCAAGTGATGATTTTGGCTAGGGTATCCCTAAATGGGGAAATGCAATTTATGGGCCAGCTAACTTTAATTAGATCATTCTGAGTCAAAATGCCAATTTTGCACCTAGGTGCTCTAGATTGATATTTCCTATTAAATATATTACGCAAGACATGTGCCTTCATTATTATTTTTTGTTAACATCTGAAATGGTTTATTGGATCCAACACATCTGATGATGACTTCTAATTTCAATCTAGTGAAATGTTGGACCAATAACAAGGCATTCTGATCAATTTGAGTAATTTGTGCATAAAGTGCTTAAACATGTTTAAGAGATAATTAGTCCAAATCAAGGAATAATTAATAATTCCATGGAAACTTGTTGAATACTTAATTTTAGAAATGAATATTTAATATTTGGATCATTAGGTGACCTCATTACTTGGGAAGACATCCCTAGGTCATAAATGCCACAAATATTAGGATTCATGCCCTCCATGCCTCATCAATACATTCCATGATGCCCTCCATGCCTCTTAATTTCCCATTAATCTAATTTAATGATGTGGATAATTATAAACATAATTCCAAAAATTAAATTAATCATCAACCACACATCTCAATCTCAGGATGGATGGTTCAGGTTGATTCTAGACATTCTCAAAAATCTATAAATAGGAGGCCTCACCACATGAATTTTAAGTCATGATTATGCAAAGTTATAATGCATAATTGATTATAAATATTCAAGAAATTATGTTACCAAGCCAAGCCACAAGCCAAAGGTGAAAAGGAGAGATGGAGGTAGCCAAGCTTCCAGTGATGAGGACTTCATGAGCACAAGTCAAGAAAGTCATTACAACAACCATTTTGAAGCATCCAAGGAAGGTAAAAGAGAGTTTATTTTTTATTTTAGTTGTGTGTTTTATTCATGTTTTTAAACTAATCTCTCCCTAGTGTCTAGGCCTAGAGATGTTATGCTAGTTAGTGTTTTATTTCATTTCGTTTTCATTTTGAAACTAACACGATACTAACCATCCTCTCTTGAGTCAAATTCCTAGATCACATATAACATGCCCGATTAGATAACCATCATCAGTTATAAAATGTAACTGCCATTGGTTATATAACTGACATTGATCACTATGTTTTTCTTAAATCATAGACCGAGACCTCTTTTTTTGAAATTCATTGTTTCAAACCTAAAAGAGATTCAAGGATAAAGGACATGTTAACATTTTTTTTTCAATAAAAAGCTTGAAATTTGTTTAAAACATGTTTAGATCACCTTTTTCATGCTTAAATATCAATTAGGAACCTTGTTTTGGTGTTTAACAAAAAAAAATTAGATTTTTATGGTGAATGTTTTCAAAGTTTGCAACTAAGACCAAGGGGTCAAATGAACACCACCTCATTTTCCATTTGGGCTTAAAAATCAACTCACCTTTTCAAAGCCTTTTCTATTTGCTTAGTTGTTTAGATTAAATTTTTGTTTGACAAAAAGAGGGATGTTGCATATATGTTCTTCCATTTGTCTCCTTTAGGGAACCCTTGGAATCAAGAGTGCCATTCCTATTGCAAGTAGCCTATTCCAAGGCTTAGAAAGAAAGCCATCTAAATCACTCCCCAAAAACTCATCAAAGTTTTGGTGATCTTGAAAATGACCCTAAAGTCTTTCTACTTTCATGTTTTCTTTATTTTTATGCAAACTTAGCTTGTGAAGGGGACATCATCACCTCCCACAAGTTCTTTAGGGAAGCTTTGATCTAGGGTTTGAACTTTTGACATTGACTTAATTTGGATCCTAATTTGATTTGTACATAGGTTGTAATGGCACATTAGACATCACACTAAACTATGCAAATAATAGGATGTAGTGGTTGCAAAAAGGACTAGACCTTTTTGCAAAAAGCTAAGTGATACAGACCCAAAATCCATGCTTTTTGTTTTCCATTTTTTGGAATGAAAGTAATTATGTAATAAATTCCCCTAGATATTTTGGAAACTTGTTAAATCTTATACAAATCCCCACTTGCCATAAAAGTATTTTTGGTGAAAGGTGCACCTCAAAGTCCATGTCATAGTAATATCATTTGAGAGAAGGGGGGTGTAAAAACCCTACTATATAATGCACATTTAATTTTGGATGAACACTTAAAATCCTCTCAAATGATGTATACTGATGGATTCTAACAATACCAAGCAACTTTGTTAGTTGAGGATCTAAGAAGTGATTAATTAGTTGGTCTTGTCCTAGATTAATGTCTTGATTGAAGTCAAAACTTGGTGTAAAAAAAAAAATCAAAACCAAACACATGGTCCTCATTTTCCTTTGAGAAAAGAGGAATTATGCTTCCCATGTGAAATCATCAATTTGCTTTGTTCAAATTCCATCAAAATCTTGGGAGTCATATCATCCACTTTGGTATAGTTATGCTTGCCAATTAAGTCTAGACCTTTACCAAAGTTGTTTTAAGTCCTCCACTTATAATCTAAATTTAAAATTTCACCTTTATAATTTCATAGGGTTGATGTGTCAAGTGGGTTTGCCATTTACACTAAAATTGAGGGAACTTAGGTTTAATTTCCAATTCAGGTTAAAGGCCATTTAAGACTCATAATCATTGTCATCATTTGATAGACTTAAGTCATTTTTTGCTAAACACTTTAACTTTGAGTCTATGCACCACAACATTTTAAGTCAAGAAAAGTAGTGTTATGCTGTCAAAATTATGGGAAATTGTCTTTGCCTTAGAGAGTTTTTCAAACAAACTTTTTTGTCACACATTTTGGGTAGTATAACGTCGTTACGCTACCCAAAATATTTCAAATATTCTTTCATAGACCCTTTTATATAGAGTTCAAAATTTTTCCTACATTTTTAGACCAATCCAAGTGTACTTTTTTTTAATATCTAGCATAGTTATACTATTCACTCTTGTCTAGCTTGTTTGTCAAAAGAAACAAGTTTTATACCATTATTTATGAGAAATAAACTATCTCTAAAAGTGAATTTTGCATACCTTATACCTATTTTATCAAGTTCATGTAAAATAATCAATTGCCTAGTGTTTGTTAGAAGTGTTTCAAATCCATTAGATTAAACCTTTCATCTATTTTCAAAGTCTAGCTTTTGATGTCATTTGGCCAAGAGTCCTAGCACATGCCTTGTTTGAGCCTAGATTTTGATGCCGTGTTTGGCCAAAAGACATAGAAACTTTTAAGTTCCTATATTAGACTAATTTTAAACACTTCAAACTTAGACTTTGGCATTTTGATTTTTAGTCCATTTACTTGCTTGTCTTTATGTGAATAGTTTACGCTAGCTTGTTTCCTCACAAATCTTTCCATAAACCTTTTTGATCCTTTTGATGAATCTAGACCAAGTTAGAACATTATTTGTTTTAGAAATTATCTTTTTATATTTTGAAAAACTCTTTGACCTTTTATCGAAAAAAATTGACTATGGATCCCAACATGTATTCCTATACTCGTAGTGGACTCATGTACAATCTAGGGATTAGTAATGTAGTTGTGCAGGAAGAAATGGTGAAAGACCCATAGATGGATAATATTATTTATGAGATGGATATTATCCCTATTATAATACTCAATGAAGATTACAAATCCAAGATCCATAATTAATTATTTGGTTAACACACCATTTTATTCAGAACAAGACCAAGAACAAACAACATAATACATAGCTACAATACCCACAGTGGACAAGTTAGTTCTTTAATAGTCATATTATACTAATACAGCTTCCATGTATGATCCATTTTTGTTTGAAGGATATTTTTTAGAGAAAAAATATGAGATTTTGGTTAGACCGATAGAGGTAGGTGCTAATTTTCTGGTAGACTTTCCCCATGAAAATTTACCAAGTCTAGTAAGAATGTCCAACAATATCATTTACGATCAATAGGCTTCTTCTATAAATCATATTGATCTATTAAAAACAATGTATCAAGGCCCTAATATACCTAATTAAGGCAAAAACATCATGGAAGATCAATTTAACCAAATATAGATACCATATTAAACCTACCAAAATCTAGCATGTGATTTCAATCAGATGAACATGGTGAGTAAGCCTCTTACTAACCTAGTTCCTTCAATAGGAGTGTTTATAGAGTTAAATGGATAAGATAATATTTATTCTACCCCATTCTTACAAACCACTTTGATAGACAACTTGATGCATATGCCCATTATTGAATAGGTGTCTTTAGCCTCTACATAGAATAGTGAGCCAAATGTAGTGGACAATGTGCAAACAACATCCAATCTTGATCAAAGTGGTACTAACATGAAAAAAAGTAGCCAAAAACATGTGTCTATAGTTAATCCCATGAGTAGATCATCATACCAGGGAATAGGAGTTTTTATATCCCAACTTCAACTGATTACTTCCTCAAGTGTACAACCTATGGGATTAGGTAATCAAACAATGACTAATGTCATGCCTCAATATTAGAATGTGATGAACCTTACTCCTCCTCAACAAGTAATGAGTAGTATTACATAAAAATAGACACAATCTAGTGTATGGATGCAACAGAGGATAAATACATTGCCACCTCAATCAAGGGAAATAAATGTTCCACCTCACCAGGTAACGATGAGCATACCTCTTCAATCATAGACTAATATGTCAATTAAAAACCAAGAAATGACTAGTCGACAACATGAAAATATTGGTCAACATTAGCTATTGAATATTTAACCTATTTTAACTTCCTCACAGGGATTCATGCAATAATGAGGTCCCCGTGTTTCTCAAGTACCTACTAGTTAATCATTGGTTCAAAATGTGCCATAAATTCAGAGACAGAGTCTTGGTTCAAAATTTCCCAGTCAACAAGGTTTGATTAGTCAACAACATGTCTCTTTTCAACCATAATAGGCATAGTATAGTTATATCTCTCTGTCCTAACCACAAAATCCTTCAATTCAAACCTTTATCACCGACCCAAACCAAAATATCATGTAACCAATTATGTAATTTCAAGTACATCCTAATCCATGTATTTGTATTCTTGGTCCATTCCCCAACCAAACCAATTTACTCTGATAGGTATCTCCATCATACCTAGGTCAAAGTGTCCCACTTGTGACCTCCCAACCATCCACCCAAACCAATATTCTCTCTCAAACCAATGTTCCTTCTAGTTTCCTATCCCAAGAATTACAATAGATGTAGGATACAATTATTACCATTAAAGATTTTAAATAGATTAAAAATTTCAAATCGGATGACATGTGTTCCTACCCATTCAACATGAAGTATTTGTAGATACCATTTCCTCCATGATATGAACCACCAAAATTTTACAAATACAAAGGGAAAGGTGACCCTAAGGCTCATTTGCCTAAACAATTTATCGCATGTCAATCAGTGGCATATAATGACATATACCTTTTACTATTATTCTCAATGAACTTGGTTGGACAAGCCTTGGAGTGGTTTTTAAAGTTTCCCAAAAATAGAGTTACAGATTTTGATGATCTTTCTAATAAGTTTGTGTATTACTTTTCCTATAATCTCAAGCATGAGATTTCATTAGTGGACTCAATGCAAGTAAAGCAAAAAGTTGGTGAAAGTATTGCAAGTTATCTACAGTGATGGAGAGACTTTGCAAGCCATTTCACCCATAGTTTACCAAATAAATAATTAGCCACTGTGTTTACCAAAAATTTGCACATTGAGATAGCTTATTATTTGGAACTACAATGTGTATATACTTTCAAGGAAATCATTGACAAAGGCTTATTGATTGATTGAGATCTCATCAATAAAGGAGTTATCAATCTTAATTCAACCAACCAAAATCAAGCTACCAATTAGGGAAATGACCAACATCCTATTCAAGTGCCAACATTTCAACCAGTATAGGCTAATAACCATGAAATACTGAAGTAATTCAATTGCAATAGGAATGTTGTAGGAAATGGAATAACCAAATCTTGTCATGTATAAATGGTGCAAACATCTATTGGGGATCAACCAACAATCTTGATTACTTTTATGTAAGCAATTAAACACGGAATTAAACCAGAATAATAAGTAACTAGAATCAGAAATAACAAAGAATAAGAGATACAAGAAACCACCCTGAAAACTTGTATTAAACTCTTCCAGAAGGAAATACAATGAAGAAGATCACACTTTCTTCTCACACCTCTCAGATGTACAGATCTCTTTCCCTCAAGAGTTTACTCAATCAATTCCAACAACCTAGATTGATACTCACATATACAATATGTCCTGTACTATTCTCATACATACAAGCTATGAAGATCTATCCCTATTATATAAGATTAGGGATCATGAGAAATGCATTCACAATCATTAGATACACCTCCTAATCAAAGGCTTAAAACAGTCCTACTAAAGATAGAGACACGGACTTATAACTAATAGCTAATCTAATCATGCAAACAATCTGTTCCATCCATGAAAATAGACTTTCTAGATGCACAGGTGACCGACGTCAGTCCCTGCCTATCTGCACATGACCGACATCGGCCGATTATAACTGACGCTGGCAGCTACTGGTCGACTCCTTGCCGTCGTCAGCGACTGTGTAAATCCAACAACTTTAGCATCCGCTCATCTGGTGAAGGTTTTAGCTCCACACCTCAACAACATCATCTACACCACATTTTTAGCTTAATCTTACTCAACAATCTCTTCAACCAATACCACAAGCATAACCAAAACTTAAATAATAAATACAATAGCCTTTACCATTACAAACCCCTCCTCTTAGGAGAACTGTGCCTACACGTCATGTCTTCAGTGACCTAGGAGAACCTATTCAGTCTATGTTTCATTAGTTTATTGCCACTAATCTAACTAGTTGGCCTATACCAAACCATTATCCATAGGGCATTCCTTATCCTGATTGGTACCATGAAAATTAATTTTGTGACTATCATCGAGTCAATGGGCATAATCTATGAAGATATGTAGAAATCAAACATTTAATTGACGGTATGTTGGAGAATGGGGAGATAACATTAGATAATGGTGCTTTCACTTCAAATCAAAATCTTGGGATTTATCAAAACCCCTTTCCCTGACATAACAATCAACAATAACAAAATGATCAACAACAACAATAACAATGGCCAATGCAACAATAAAATCAATACTACCAAAATCAAAGGCCGAACCTGTAGAATCAAAAAAATCAATAGTAGAACCCATAACAATAGAATAATTTACAAAACCAAGGTCAGAATGGTAACAACCAATAAACCTACCATGTAGTTGCATATGAATACAATAGGGTTGTAGGTCATATTGTAGGGAGTAGTATTAATACCATCTCCATTAATCCTAGACCAAGCACTAATCAACCTAGACCATTGCTAAGCAACATTAAGCCAAATTACATGGATAATCCTTATTTGACCTAGGAATGCATACAAGAAAACCAACAAACTAAGACTTCCCCTTTTGGACCTTATATTAATAACTCATTCTTACCACGTGACCATATGCAAGTGCACCAACAACTGAGACTTATCTTGTCTAGTCCCACACCATTCCCAACATTGGTTAGCAATAATGGTCTAGTATTTAATCCTAATTATGTAATCACAACTTAGAGGTCAAAGATTACTATCCCAGGCCCACAACCATCCACCAATTTGCCTATCATCCAACCAATCACTCAACCTCAGAATAAATCATTCACTACTAACCAAAACAAGAAGTTTGATATTGTGGAATAATTATAGAAGACACCAACATAAATTTTTATTTTAGATTTTTTGTGAACATCAATAATCCACAATAACATCTTGAATGAGTTTCTGACCCAATCCACTATTGCTAGTGACATATCCCCTGATAAGTTTCAAGATTTGGTTAGACACCTAGCTCCAGCCCAACAAGTCACATTCAACAAAAATGATCTGTCTTCCCTTGGCTCACTCCATAATAATCCATTATACATATAAGTTTATATAAGACAACATAAAGTGAAATGTGTCCTTATAGACAATGGACCAACCTCAACACAGTGTCTTTAAAGCTCATCAAGATTCTTGGGTACACAATGATAGATCTTTAACTAGAAATAATAACCATCAAAGCCTATGATAATCAAGAAAGAGAATCACAAGGCACCATTAGTTTTTTAGTTATCATTGGGCCTTTGACCCATGATACACTTTACCATGTGTTTGATCTTGAGTTATCATACAATATACTTCTAGGAAGGCCTTGGTTACATGAGATTCATGCAATCCCATCAATGTTGTACCAATGTATCAAGTTTTCCCACTCAGGGATGGAAGTGAATATTCTAAAATATTTACACCCATATAACACTACAAGCATCTTAAGGCCAAATTTAAAATCTATAATTATCAGTACGACATGAATCCAAGTTCCAAATAGGATAAAGGAAAGGCTATACTTATTGATCCTTCACCAAATAATTACATAGATCCTAATACCTTGGGTTCCCTTTCCCACATGCCACCTCCTAAAGCTTCTAATAATTTCACCATTTTAGATAATGGATCAGGAGAGTATGTGACCCATGATACATTTTATATTTCCAATCTTCCTCAGAATCTAAAAACCTTTGGGTGACCTAAAGTCACTCCACATATGCATTGGCAACAAAAAAACAAAGATAAGGGACCTGTCACATTTGTAATAGCATCTAGCCTAAAACCTAACACTATTGAAGGGGACAAATCATGGTTATAAAATGAAAACCAAGTTGATTGTTATAAAAATGAAAAGTATCATATTCCCAATAGGATCATGGAGCATCACAATTATAAAGGAAGAGGCCTCATACATAATCAACAAAGAACCATCGAGCCAATTTCCATGACTAAGTATGAAAGACCTTATGGTCTTAGATTTAAATCACCTGGGGGTGACCCCACATATCTTATTCAAATTCCATCACCAATGACTAGTGATGATGATGCCAATAGTGAATAGAGTCTGATCATAACCCCACTTTGATGACCTAGCTGAAACTAACCTGTTTGATAACAATGCCATTTATACCCTTGCCTTAGCCATTCATCACAATCCATTTCCATTATATTATCCCCAACTAATAGATTAGGAC
This sequence comes from Torreya grandis, assembly GCA_037957365.1. Taxonomy (NCBI): domain Eukaryota; kingdom Viridiplantae; phylum Streptophyta; class Pinopsida; order Cupressales; family Taxaceae; genus Torreya; species Torreya grandis. The sequence goes on along the minus strand of JARHVA010001306.1, from coordinate 734,191 downwards.
CAATAAGTATCTAGTCTATTGATTAATGAGTTCTAGAATGATGAGGCATTTAGTGACTTATTAGGCCTTAGAGACAATTTTCTATTGGGAGATCACAAGTTAGGATTCTCAATTACATTAGATCTTGTAGCCTATTTTGAAGAGTGAGTGAACACCCTTAGCCAAAAACAAATAAGTAAAACATTGAGGTCCCAAAGTGAAAACCTCTTTGAGGTGATTTTTGACCGGGGAAAAAGTAAAGATAAAGGCCAGTCTAGTGGTGAAAACCTATTGTAGGCACCATTAGATGGAGCTATTTATTTTTCTTTGAATCTAGACTAAGAGACCACCAATGATGAATTTGCCTATGGATCTGAGTTCAAATTTGAGAAACAACAAGTATTTGATCAAATTATTCAAGAATTTTTGACTATTTTTATCACATGGCCAGATCTCCCATTAGGGGACTCAGATTTATCATACCTAGGAGAAGTTGAAGAGCAAGTCCTCCCAGAGGACCCTAACATAATCTAATACTTAAATTCATTGCCTACTATCCTAGAAGATGGTTCAACCCTTCTAGTCGAATATACAACATAGGTAAATATCAGGCCTCCATCAAACTTGAAATGGATAAAATTAGGCATTTCCCTCACTGAGGAGGAACATGAAGTCTTTATATCTCTATTGAGGGAATTTATAGATATCTTTGCATGGGCCTATTTTGACATGCCAAGTTTAGAACCCACCTTGGTTTTGCACCACCTTGTGGTTAATCTTGATGCCAAATTGGTAAAATAAAAGTTAAGTAAGATGCATCCTCACATTACTATATTGGTAAAGAAAGAGTTGGAAAAAATCTTAGAAGTAGGATGCATCTGATCCATTGACTACTCATAATGGATCTCTAGTGTGGTGCCTATTAGTAAAAAGCTTGAAGGGATCATAATTTGTATTGATTTTCAAGATATCAATAAATCTTGTCTTAAAGATGATTTTCCCTTTCCTAATATTGACATGATTGTTGACTCCATGATAGGTTATGAAATTATTTCACTCATGGATGGCTTTTCAACATACAACAAGATCAGAATAACACTAGAAGACAAACATAGAATAGCATTCACCACTCCATGGGGAACATTTTGTTATCAGGTAATACCATTTGGCCTTAAGAATGTTAGAGATACATATCAAAGGTCCATGACTATCATATTCCATGATATGATGCACGATATTATTAAATACTATGTAGATGACATACAAGGGAAATCCAAAACTAGGGTCGACCATCTAGTAGTGTTGTGTAAGATATTTCAAAGATTACGGGAGTATAAAGTTAGACTCAATCTAAATAAATGTGTGTTTATTGTAACTTCAGGCAAATTATTTGTCTTCATCATGTCTCATAGAGGTATTAAATTCCATCTGACTAAATTCCATGCTATAACTGAGATACTACCACCAACTAATTTAAAACAACTCCATAGTTTACAGGGTAAGATCTAGTCAATATAACACTTAATCTCTCAGTTAGCAGACAAGTACAATCCATTTGAACACCTTTTAAAGAAGAGAGTTGTATTTAATTGGGATGATCACTACCAAATATATTTTCAACAACTCAAAGACTATTTTTAATCCACCTATTTTATTACCTCCTATGTCGAGAAAGCCATTCTTGTTATACCTATCAGCTACTGATGATGCTCTAGGGGCACTCTTGGCTCAACATGATGACAATGGAAAAGAGAATTTTGTATACTACCTAAGCCATACCTTGGTTACATATTAATGTAACTATGCACCTATTGAAAAATCTTATCTGGCCATGGTCTTCACAGCTCAAAAACTATGCCATTACATATTGAATAATAAGACCATGGTCATTTCAAAAGTAGATCCGCTCAAGTATCTACTATCTAAAATAGATTTATAAGTTAGAATGGCTAAATGGACCATGCTTCTTAGTGAGTTTGACATAGAGTATTTTAGTCAGAAGGCAATTAAATAATAAGCTCTTACAAATCAACTTGATGAAGCACCTCTCACAGACACACAACCACTCACATTTCAATTTCTTGATGAATATATAGTGACCATCATTGACACACCCCTTAAGGATCAACCCTAGAAGCTATATTTGATGGTTCATTTGCTACACATGGATTAAGGGTAGGCCTATTATTTATTACACCATAGGGGGATCTAATCCCTGAATCATTCATAATCATCTTTCCTTATACAAAAAACATGGCCGAGTCTGAAGTACTTGTTACAAGACTTTGATAAGCAGTACATTGGAGTATATCTCATCTCCAAGTTTATGGTTATTTTTAATTAATCATCAATCAGGTCACAGATCATTTTTAGACCAAAGATGACGAGCTAGTTATATATAAAGCCATGATCAACACTCTAAAGCAATAAATTATCAACCTTCAGTTTGAGCACATACCAATAGCAAATAATAGAACTATAGATGCTATGGCTAATATTGGATCTCTAATTTGACAAATAGACAAAGCTAGAGAGTACCAATTCCTCTCAAGCATTTTTCAGCATCATCTCATGAACCTTCAACTGTTCAATGATTTGTGATATTATTGGTCCTAATTCTATCTAGTACACAGACCTCTATAACTAACTTCATGACCAAGTCCTACCACCTAACCTATCTCAAAAACAAACCAAATCCTTCATTCACAATTCCACTCATTATACTCTACTTAGATCCACCCTTTACCATCATAGTTTTGATGAAACTCTACTTTATTGTTTAACTTCAATAGAGTCTATGCCAACATTAAGATAAGTTCATGGACTATGTGGAGCTCATTCTAGTAGGGTAGTCATATCCAAAAATCTCTTTTTTATTGGTTATTATTGGCCTACAATAGATGTAGATGCCACTACATATATAAAAAAGTGTGATAAATGTCAACAGCATGCTAATCTAATTCATGCCCCAACAAAAACTCTGAAATTGATGTTGACACCATGGCAATTTTCTATATGGGGACTTGACCTCATTTGAAAGATCAACCCCACTTCATCTAAGGGCCATAAACATATCCTTATCAGCATCGAATATTTCAATAAGTGGGTTGAAGATATACCCCTTACTTACATGACTCAAAAGCAAATTTTCAAATTCATTTTCAATCATCTCATTTTCCACTATGGTGTCCCCTCTGACATCATATTTGATAATGGAGGATCATTAAAAAACAAGGATGTAGACCAACTATGTACTAAATCTAATGTCACATAACATTTTTCTACAACATATTACAATCAAGGTAATGGCCAAGCTGAGGCATCCAATAAAGCCATTGTCAATATTCTCAAAAAAGATTGTCAATGACGTTGGTCATGATTGGCAATTGCAGATATTCCCTACCCTTTGGGCATACCATAAAAATCATCATGCCCCCACATGAGCCACTCCATACTCACTTGTTTATGGTACTAAATCCATCCTTCCCATTGAGTTTAAATTGCTTTCACTACACATCTCTTTCAAGCATGTCTTAGATGATCATGACTATCAAGTAGCTCACCAATAAGAGCTAGACCTACTTGATGAGAAATGCATAGCCGTGATCAACAATATTTAAGAATATCAAAACCAAATCAAAGGTCACTATAATCGATGTGTTAAGTATAGAACATTTTAACTTGGTGATCTCATTTTTCTAAAGAAAACCAAAAGAATACCATAGCTAAGAAGAAGCATAAAGGGAAATTCAAACCAAATGAGATAGGGTCATTCATCATTATTATAGATTATAGAACAAGAGAATACATGCTTGCCACACTAGATAAAGATGAACTTACTGAGCCAATGAATATTATTCATCTCAAGTGGTACTATGTTTGAGTGCTAAGGTGTATTGTTTGTAAGTACCATTTTAGTTATCCCATTTTATTACTATTCTTCTTTGTATAAATACCATCCTTAACTATCCTCTACATCATATCAAATTTTTACTTATATTCTATCGACCGAATGTGTTCTATAGACTAGTCCATTTGACCTTGGTTTTTGCCATTCGTTATGCAATTTTAGCATTGAGGTATATGATTAGTTTCATTAGTTGGTTCAAGTAATTCAAACAAAGATCATATTTTGGGATAGTGTGATATAATTTTTGGTAGTTTCATCCTTCTTTTATTATTCCTTTCTTATCACTAGTCTTGCTACTAATTATAACTGCCTTTGAACAAATTAGTATCATTGATCTATGCCATTGTGTCCTAGTTATAACTACTTATGGGAAAAATAGGGGCAACATTGAGCCTTGATGTACCAACTTTCCATTTCCTATGTCATACTATAGCTTTTTACCAATTATGCCTATTTTATTTGAATTGATTGCTACACTAGTCAAATTTCTCTGTTGTAGGGTAGAACTATAGTGACTTGAGGTCCTACTTTGGAACTATGTAGGTAGCACTCGATACTTATTGAGGTAAGCTCAGTCACCCTTCCCATCATGCTCTCACCATTTTAAGAGTAACCTAACCCATGCTCTCACCTTTGGTGAGCAACCTTTAGTTTAAATGCTCTCACAATTTTGTGAGTAATAGAAGCCACACTCTCATCATTTTACGAGAAACCTAAGCCACACTCTCATCATTTTGTGAGATACCTAAGCCACCTTCTCACCATTTTTTGAGATTGAACTATTTAGTGTCTCATCATTCTCGATTGAGTTGAGAAACTCCAAATAAATTCCAAAAACATTTAAAAAATTGTTAGAAAATAACAAAAACATTGACCACTTCTTTGCCTTAAGGATTCTGGAAACTCTCACTAAGTTACAAGCACATCACTTGTTATTTAGTTTCTCCATCCTTTTTGGCCTTTTTACCTCATGCACTTGCCATTTTTTAAGACCATTCCTCTTCTTCTATCACATCCATTCTATTTGTTTTCATTAGTTATCACATTCTTCCCATTCCTTGGGAGAACTACATTTGGCCTAAAGTTTTTTATTGGATATTACATCCATGAAACTATGTAGGCATTGTCTACTTGCCTAGTTCATATGGAGACAACTTGGACACCCCCTTATTTTTCTTCTATTTTCCTTATTTTTTTCATTTGTTTAGTTATCACCTATTTTCTAAGGGCAATGTTCATATGGTTTCTATTACATTGTTTGTTTGTTTGTCTCTTCTTATTTTTGTTTGTTTGTCTATCTGTTTATTTGATTTTGGCATTATTACCTTGATTTGGTTTATGGGTGTCCAATGGGTGATTCCTTTCCCACATTTATACTCAAATCCATCCATATTAATATGTTTACATTGTCATCATGATTTCTATCATTAATGCATTATTTTCTATTGAGTATTGGATTAGAGGAGTCAGTCCTTACACATATTTTTTCCAAGTCCTCATGATGTTATACCATGATGCCTAATGACACATTCTACAAAAAAACATCAGCTTCAAAAATTCTATTCAACACTAGCAGCATGTCTTTGGCACTGATATCCCAATTCACTCCAAATCATATCCCAAATAGAGTAATTAATCATGAAATAATTTCAACCTTTATTAATTCGAACGAGTATCTCCCTAGTAGTAGGTTTTTCCAATTCATCATTACGTTTTTTGTTAATTTATCATCATCCTCAACCAAGTTTATCATGTTTGGCATAATCAAGGTCCAATGATTATAATTGCCTATGGGCAGATCATTGCACACCATCCCACCTGTATTTCTCAATGATTATAACTACCTTCAAGAAAATCATTGTGTTGTCACCACTTTAATTTTTATGCCTATACAGGGGCATGCTATTATCTCTTTTTTCTATCTTAACTGGGACAGCTCCATCTTCTCAATGATTATAACCACCTTTGGGCAAATCATTGTGTTATCATACCATGTTGCCACTATCAGGATATAATGTTTATAATCACCTTTGGGAAACCATTGTACACCATCCCACTTACATTATCAATGATTATAACTACTTTATCAATATCATTATGTTTTCACACCATCATCTTTCCTTTCTTTATTCCCTTCGTTTCACTTTTTTCTTTTTGAGGGACTGTTTGTTGACCTACTTGTGCCAACTGCTCCCTTGAGGGGGCATCATACAGTTAGTTTATCATTATTGTATTTATAGGCATACATGACCTTTTCATTATTTGATAATATGTTACCATGCTTATATCTTTCATTGCCTTCCTAAATAGGGGAAAACTATAGACACCTAAATCTAGCCACTGATAACCTCCAATTAGGGTTTTGACCAATTTCCACCCAAAATGCATAATTTGGCCTAAAAACACTAAAACATGCTAAATGATTTGAAAATAACATATTCAAGTGTTGATTTTTGTTAGGGTATCCCTAAATGGGGTAATGAAATTTATGGGATAGTTAACTTTGATTAGATCATTCTGATTTAAAATGCCAATTTTGCACCTAGGTGCTCTAGATTTGATCTTTCCTATCAAATATCTTGCACAAGACATGTGCCTTCATTATTTTTTTTGGTAACATCCTAAATGGAATATCAGATTCAATGCATCTAAAGATGACTTTCAATTCTAATTCAATCAAATTTTGGACCAATAACAAGGCATTTTGTTCAATATGAGTAATTTGTGCACAAAGTGCTTAAACATGCTTAAGAGCTAATTAATCCAAATCAAGGCATAATTAATAATTCCATGGAAAATTGTTGAATACATGTTTTTATAAATGAATATTGAATATTTGGATCATCAGGTGACCTCATTTCTTGGGAAGACATCCCTAGGCCATAAATGCCACAAATATCAGGATTCATGCCCTCCATGCCTCATCAATGGCTTCCATGATGCCCTCCATGCCTCTAAATTTCCCATTCTTTCAATTTCATGATAAGGATGATTACAAATTTAATTCCAATAATTTAATTAATCATCAACCACACATCTCAATCTCAAGATGTATGGTTTAGGTTGATTTTAGACATTCTCAAAAATCTATAAATAGGAGGCCTCACCACATGAATTTTGAGACATGATTATGCAAAGTTATAATGAATAATTAATTACAAATATTTAAGAAATTAGTGTTACCATGCCAAATTGATTCCAAGCCAAGTCAAGCCAATCCACAAGCCAAAGGTGACAAAGAGAGATGGAGGTAGCCAAGCTTCCATTGATGAAGACTTCATGAGCACAAGCTGAGCAAGCCATTACAACAAGAAATTTGTAACATCCAAAGAAGGTAAAAGAGGGTTTATTTTTCATTTTAGTTTTTTGTTTTATTCATGTTTTTTAACTAAGCTCTCCCTAGTGTCTAGCCTTATAGATGTTATGCTAGTTAGTGTGTTTCTTTCATTTTGTTTTCATTTTGAAACTAATACGATACTAACCATCCTCTCTTGAGTCAAATTCCTAGATCACACATAGCCATAAATAAAAATAGCATCATCAAACCCTATTCTAATAGGTATATTCTCATAATTTAGGACCACCTCCTCTATTTGTTGCTCAAGAAGCATAAACTCAACATCCTTCCTCCTATACCTCAAGAATAGACCTAGAATCCTCTACACTAGGTTGAAATACCTATGAACTCTATCAAATGGGATGAGATCATTCTCACCCTCTCTCCTCCCATAAATCCACCTCCATATTTATAATGACAATATATGTTGAGTGTATTGGTCCCACCTAGGAAAGCTGGCATACAATATGTAGTCCACATCCCCCATAACAAATCCATCTAATGCATCCATGAACCAATCAATATCTTTCACCCCTCCTCTAGATCCTGGTAAGGCATAGTCACCCCTCCACCACATGAAACCCAGTCTAAATTCCATTTGGGCATTCCCCTCCCATGGTATCCCCATCGATCTCAAAACCCTAATATGCTTGTAGGCCCAACAATGTAGCACAAATCCCACATTGATCCCATATTTCCTATGAACTCAAAACCCCCATATCTCTCTATATATCTAGACTAACAAAATTGGTGCCCACCCAAATGCTATCATACCCAATAACATCTCCACCAAAACTCCTAGTAGCAGATAAACAAACCACCCACTTCTCAAATCTAGCAATGTAAAATAAGAGACTTCTATCATCATCATTATTAAATGCCTCTCATCTCAAGCCCTTTGGTATAATGGCCTATAAATAAAGCTGATGACATGACAACTAACAAGGTCATGGTCCTCACCATACAAGAGCTTTATTTTTTCATCCCTCTCCTTGTTTTCAATATGGCATATCGGTTCCCCCTAAATGGGTAGCTGGGTGATCCTATGAACATCCTATAATAATATAGTCATCTCTCCTATTGGTAAGAGGAAGGTTTTTATGGCTAGATCCCATCTCTCAATGAGGTCCACAATCATCATCTCATCTCATGGTATGCACTGATAATGCATCATAGCTCCAAGGTTGACCTCCTCTATATGTGTTTAGTCATCCCTAATCATCCCTCAGTAGGTCTTCTAAAGATCTAAAGAACCCAGTCAACAGTCAACCCCACTTTGTCAGTATTATCGCTCATAAAATGCCAAATTACCAAATGCACAGAAGTCATAAGAAGTCACAAAGAAAAAATTAAAAATGAATTCTCATTTTCACTCTTTATATTCCATGGTTTTAGGGTTCCCCCTAACTATCAACAATTAGGGTGATCATTGATAGTTGAGTTTGGGATCCCTGACTATCAACGATTAAGAAACCCATCTTTTAAAAAAAATTATGCACTAACACCTTAGTGCCACATTTTTGGAGATTACCTTCTCCACCACACCAAAACTAACCTTTTAAAAATACTCTCTCCAACCAACCAACCACCCAACCACATCTACATTGATGTTGGCCATTCTTGGCTCAAACTATTGCATATTTTGTGATGACCTTGCCATGGTCCTTTTTTACCATACCGACCAACCTTTCTATGTTGAACATTTGAATCTACACCACCTAATGCACACACTAGACCATTTGTGTTTTTCAAGTGAGCACTTCTTACCTTGGATACCTATAAAAACACTAACCCTATCTAGAAGACTTGACTAGAATAGCCCAATCAGCTATGACTAATGTTATAGCCTGATTAACCTATCACCAGTCCTTCTAGAACTAACCTTATTTTACCAACATTGATAACCTTAGTCTTTGAGTGATCTTGTCTATCACCCTTAGTTATATTTTGTGTGCATGTTTTCACTTTAAATCACTAACCCTTTTGTCACCAACCTCATGAATCACCACAAACTGGTTGTCAAACCTTGGATTAATTTTAGTTTTACCTCATCATCTCTCAGTTTGAAATGGAACACCTCCTCCCATGCTCAGGGTAACTATACCTTTGAACAACAATCCATTTTTATTTTTTAGCTTGTTAATTTAAAGCTACATAGTAAAAAAGAAAAAAATGTAGACACTACAAAATGACACACAATGGCTCTAGATGTCAAAATGCCTAAAAATGCCTTGGGATCCCCTAGGGACCACCTATCCTTTATTGACCCACTAACTACCCATCAAACCTTGAGTCTAGTTAGCTACCTAAGCTAATTAACTCACTAAACTTACTAACTAACCTAACCCTTTTTAACCCACCTTGACCAGTTTTCCTTTGGACCCTTGACTATCAATGGTTAGCATGACCATCAATGATTATATTGAGCATTAATGATCATGTCCTTACCATTCTAATGTAAACACCAGCTACGTACAAGATAAACATGACACAATTTAATATGCCTACCTTACTTAGTGCTAATGAACTATGAAACATCAAAATCAACAAGCCAACCTCCTAATAGCCCTTCTAACCTCCATCTCCTTTTGCCTATAAAAGGAGGGGAGCAGGTGAAAAAAGATCAATCACAAGAGTTTTCTAGAATATAGGTATTCAAGCTTCCAAACAACTAGTCTTCCTTCTAGCAATTCAATGACAATAATAGAGACTTTAACCTCTACCAAAATTACTCTTGAGGAAAAGTATTTTTACTCTATCAAAATTGCTCCAACCATTAGCCATCAATGATTTAGCAAATAATAGGTATATTTTGTATGTTAGCTTTATTTTTTAGTTTCTAACTTCGAGGTCTAAATCAAAACTTCTACACCTATCTTATAAATTCCCTATCTTTAACTACATCCTTAATAGACTTCTACTTGATCATTGACTCATTATGTAACTCCCTTTTCAAAAACTTCAAAATCCACAGGTAACCATCGATGGTTAGCATAACTTCTGATAGTCACCTCCAACCATCGATGGTTACCCAACTGTTGATGGTCATATTAACCACCAAAGATCACCCTAACCACCGATGGTCACTATGGTAAGGAAATAAAATCAAGTTATTTATAAACCCTTACCCCTAATCAAATATAACTTTCTGAGTCGATGCCTAATCATAGACCCCTAACCAATTTTTTGAACTTGACCTAATTTACTTTAGCATTAGTATTGACCTGATATTGTTATATTTAGTTTATTTCATTTATCAAGCATATATCTCCTCCTATGTTATGTTTAAATACTTTCTATTATTTGATGCAAGTATTTCATTTCTATCTTTTTCAACTTAATTGTTATCAAACAGTGGATTGACATCATCCTAGCAAGCTCATGCTTCTTAGATCTAGGTCACGCTATGCAGTCCACCTTACTATTTTTCTAACAAAACCTTTTATTATTAATTTATTATATATAGGTCATTCTTCCCAAGACAAAGAGGGACTCTCCAAATTCATATGGATCACATGCACACAACAACCAGGTTCTTTTACCATACCCTTATTACTAGTTTCTTATCTTTACTTTTATAATTAAGAAATGAGCAAAAATTGAGAGAAACACCTACTATCTACTATTATTTTCTAAAAAAGGGTTTCTTCAAATTTTAGATGTCTAAACTACTTATACTTTACCATTTTCAAAAAAATAGTAGTTTAAAAACTAGACTTGAAATGCTACAATTAATGTTCTTATATCATTTAAAAATTTTGAGTTTGACCATTTCAAAAATATATAAAAGTTGAAGTTTTTCATTTTTCAAGAAAAAAGGTCTACTTAATACCTCTTTCAACCCAATAATTTCCTAAACCTACCCTATTTTTCTATAATATGTTTGTATTATGAAAATGTGTACTTCCATGTCTCATTAAAGAACCATGACATTCAAATTTAAATTATAAACTCTTGACTAGGACCCTAAAATTTTATCCATGACCATACAAATCATTTAAGTACAATACAATACATTCCATGATCATACAATCCCAACATTTAGGAAAGCATCACTTATATATATATATATATATATATATATATATATATATATATATATATTCAAATTTATAAAAATATTACATAGTACTATAAAAATCACATTCAAAATGACTTACTAGCGTCAATTCCTTAGCAGGTGTTGTATTTTTTTCAATATTCTAATCAATATGCCCTAAATGGTTATTACGCATGGTAAATATATATTTAAATCTCTTTTTGAGAAGGAAAAAGGTATGAATTAGTTTAGCTTTTCTATTTTCAATTTGTCTTATATGATGGGGAAACCCTAAAAATCTTCTACTAATTTACATCTTTAATTTAGTCATAAATGTTTAAATTTTCATATTAACCCATCATGCCATCTATATCCTATATAAAATGCAATATTATAAGTTTATTAAATAAAATCTATATATAATCAAAGAAACTCTATATAGCAAAAAATAAATCTATATATAAAATTATATACATCTGAGGGGGAGGCACTCCCACATACCTTTATAGATATTGATATTGGTCCTCCCCCCACCCTTATGTTTATTTAGGTAGGGTTTGATGCATATTATATGAGGTGAGATCGAGTGACCAAATATTACATGTATGGGTATATCACTCACCCAAACTATGACTTTATATATCTGACTACCCCTTGATAGACCGATGACTATTGATATATGGGTCAACTATCTATAATCTATTCCACACTCAACCCATATATCTATATGGGATGCATATGTATGGAATGGATAGGGTTTCAAGAAAAAATTCCCCCACTATATATATATTGGGTTGAGGGAGTCTATGGCTATATAATATTTAGTAGGTACTTTCCCACCCCTGTAGATATTTGGAGGGGGAGGAAACCCCATCCCTATATAGATTAGAGATATGGTGCCACCATAGAGATATAGATCTCCCAATGTGTGTGTTTGTGTGTGTGTGGAGAGAGAGAGAGAGAGAGAGAGAGAGAGAGAGAGAGAGAGAGAGAGAGAGAGAGAGAGAGAGAGAGAGAGAGAGAGAGAGAGAGAGAGAGAGAGATGAGAGAGAGAGAGAGAGAGAGAGAGAGATATGGTCTATATCTCTATAAGGAGTGAGTGATAGTATATATATTTTAGTTGGCACTCAAATGATAGGGACCTTTAAAGCCATAAATAGATAGGTGTCTCTCCCATACCCCTCTGTATCTTAATTGATTAGATAGGCCCCGCTCTTGCATATATATCTCATAGAGAATAATATCTTTATTTGGGTATTTGGCTATTAGGTTATTTGGAGGGGCACGAGGGGAGGGTCTTGTCTGATAATATGAGGATTTCTCAAAAAAAATATTAGGGTTGGGCACATCCTATCCATATATATTCTCTAGATCTGGAGGCACTAACATCAGGTTAGTGCTCGACCAACCTTGTATTTTTATATAACATTTCCTTACAAGAAAAAAGTTATTTTATCATCATTCAAATCTAATTCTAACTATGTTTCATGTATTATTATTAAAAGTTGATGATAATCCATATTATATATTTATTATCTTTATTATCATTTTTTATGTATACATATAATTCAGTATGAAATTACAATTGAAGACCGATGTTTGATAGGATCCTTTTTAACTTGGTTTCTTAGTAATTAATATTTCTTAAAAGGTGTTGAGATTTAGATTTTTTTCAGATTTGAATGCTCATGAGAGATGTGGTTCTTAATTTCTCTTCTAATTCACATCTCTTTCAATAGAATTTTTTATTTGTATTTCAAATTATAATATTTATTATTATTTTTTACTTAACATTGTTTATGTAGAAAAGATGAAATAGGGTATAGTAATCTTGTCAACATTAAATATTTTGATAATTCATCTTATTATGTATAGATATGGGCCACTATGATATAATGTGAATCTTGAACACACTATGATTCTTAAAACTATATATAGTAAGGAACTAAGATCTCAAAAACATTGCAAAATTATTTTTTGGTTTCAACTTATAGGAAAAAACATGGAATTGGGAGAGTGATGTTCCCCATATTTCATTTATAAAGTGCCTCTCTACCCCAAACCTTCACTCCATTCCAAATATATATATATAATATCGAGTATATAATATTAGATCAAGTCAGTGACACCTAGCTATATATAGATTCTTTTTAAAGCTTGGCCAGCCTACACCAAATCCAAACTAAAAATTAATGTTGGACTTCTAATTTAACCCAACATTTGAGCATAAGGGGGGTTATATAATATATATTAGGTATCCCATGGAGGTTTAGTTATATATATCCTTTCTTTGGGTTTGGGTTCACTATATATATTAATATATCGACATTTGTGCCAACATCAAGTCAACAAGACAATTAACTATTAATTTTGGCTTTTTGTTTATTTAGTGTTATTTCATGTACTTTTAGTGTGTTTTTTTCTAATTTTTGTTATTATATGAAATTTTAAAGTTATTGTTGTGTTTTAAACTTTTTATGGTTCTCCCACTTCTTATTAAATATCATTAATTATCTCCCTTGTTTATTGTACTTTTGGGATTTTATCCTAAAAGTGCATTGAGGATTTGTGTCCTTTTTTATTATTCTATAAATCAATTTATGCACATGTTGTCTTTATCTCATATTTTTCATTTTTATTTGTTAAAGGTAATTTTTCACACATGTAACATCCTAAATTAAATTTGATTTTATATAAATACACACAATGTTTTGTTTATTTTATATATAAAACTTATGTATCAATCACAAAGAAAATATAAATAGACACAAGAGTGATCAAATAATAATTAGATTATTTATCATTGTTTTGGATATCATTATACTATGCATCATTATTCCATCTCCAACAAAACTCATTTTCATTTTCATTAATATATATATATATATATATATATATAATAAAGTGTAGGGGGAATACATAAAGGTTAGTATCTAGTATAAGATGAAGTGTATGTTTACTTGTGTGTCTCTAAGGTGGGAGAAATGCTCATGAAAAACATTGAATTTTACATATATATATATATATATATATATATATATATATATATATATATATATATATGTAAAATTCAATGTTGTTCATGAGCATTTCTCCCACCTTAGAGACACACAAGTAAACATACACTTCATCTTATACTAGATACTAACCTTTATGTATTCCCCCTACACTTTATTTTATTAAATAATTTAGTGTAGATAGAATTTGATAAGTACAAAAGATTTGTGGTGTGTAAATTGAAGAAAAAAATAAAATATTTGAAACAATAAAATTCAATTATCAACATAGTTTTGAGTTGTTTTTCTTTTTCCCAATGCTCCTTAATAGTCTCAACATATTCCGCAAACTTCTTTACACTTCCAATACTAGATCATGATCATATTCGTATTTCAGGATGAGGTAAGAGTTATAGGTAAGTCTAAATAAATATTTTTAGATTCAAATTTAAACAATAAGATTATGACAATAATTTATTTAAGTTAAAAATATAAATCTTAAGTTTTTATTCATGATTAACCTATCTATAATTATTAAACATAATTAAATATATTTCATCTATTATTTTAAAAATTAGATGTGCATAAGAAAGTAAGAATACTTCTATTTATGTGATGAAAGGGGGAAAAGGTATCTATCTCATACATATTTTCTATCTTAATGTCCATACTTTTATCATATATCATTACCTATTTTTAAGTTAGGTAAAGATTTATTAGTACTCATTGCACATGCACTGTTGGAATCAGCGTTCTAATTAGTTATGTATTGACAAACATGCACATTGGACTTTTTAATGTTTTTCAAGTGATAAAAATTAATTTCAAAACTTGTTATTTATCTAGCTTTCTATTGACTAGTGTGATTTGACAGGATTATTTTCCTAGGGAAAGTAGGTGAATTTCAATTGAGAAAAATGCATAAAACTTACATTATCCAATCAACTGCAAGAATTAAACCTTTTCCAAAGTTTTACGTCAGATTTAATTGTGCACTTCTTATTTCTATGCATACTATGTTACATTATGAAAGTCATAACAAAATATGTGTGAGAATGATTGAATAGATGAATTTGTGTTATCCATGTCATTATACAACATGTCAATAATATTACTATAACATGAATACAAATTCTAAAACATAATGGAATAAGGACACTTTTCTATCAAAAAATGTTATAATGCATTGACTTGTGTTTTGTATCTTTTTGTGGGTCATATTAAAATGGTTTTTGCATATAATTAATAGGAATTTGGTCTTTATGTCTGAGATAATATCATGTAGTTGATATAATAGAAATATCATCAAAATATTGGAGTACCATAGAAAACAACAAAACAAACCCCGCACCTAAACTCATTGGTCTGTTGAGCCATGTGGTTATTCATTATTCAGTTGAGCACCTCAAAGAAATATATAAAACTATTTTAGGGGTTTAATGACATAATCATCAGACTTATCACAAATAGCTATTAGATAAACACAATATTCATAAATAGTTATCCTAACATCTTACCAATACTACTTCTTGCATCAACACACAAAAAATGGGAAATTTTAGAAATTTGTACAACACACCTAATATATATATATATATATATATATATATATATATATATATATATATATATACATAGTTTTTCATAATTACCAACAAATCAACTATTGTATTGTATTCACGACATTCAATAATAATCCAAACTAAAATAAAAAATACTTATGGCTTCATTGCAATAATAAAAAATAATAAATGTAATTTCGAAACCACTACCTATCCCTTGATAATTTGTAAAACTCATCCTAAGTACTTATGTGAAAAATGGTTTAGACCTATTGTATACATCTAAATCTACTCACCCTAACTATTCCATTAATTCCACTATTAATCTTGTAACCATGGTCCTAATTAAATAGATAAATCCCATTCCCTATTATATATTTCCTACATAATTTTAACCTTTGTACACACCCTATACTATATTAATCCCTTGATTATCCCATAAACATCCCATTAAACTACTAATACCACCTCATTTAATAACCACTTGCCCCACTTACTAATTTAAAATTCAAAATATTCTACCTATCCTCCCATGCCAACCTATGCATAGCCTCTCCTACACACCTAGATCCTTAAACCTTCCTAAACCCTTTAAACTAATCCATATTATCTCCTAATCAAATCTATAATTCTTTAAAATTTAGAGCCTTATCTCATTCTCTACAATTATCTAAAACTAGAGAATTCTTAGGAATTTAAAATTCATTTCAAAAACCTCCCCTCCACCCTATAAATAACCAAGCATAGAACTTGGTTAGAATAATTGGAATTAGAATCAAAGTATACTCAATCTCTCTTATAGCCTTCATAATCATATTTTCATCCATATATCCTTGTATCAAATAAGCCATTGATCCCTCTTGCATCCATTCTAAATCTTGAAACCACTATTATCAAGCAATACAACAAGCAAAACAATAATTATTGGAAAATCTATTTGAAGATCTTGGAGGGAAGACAAGAGAATCAAGGTGATGGTAAGATTATTCTTATAATTTATGATTGCTTCTATATTCTCTCCCTTTGATGTTTTTGTAAGGTTTAGGTTAAGTTACTATATATATTATATTGAATCCATAGCTCAAATTTTACAAGCATACATTAGTGACCATAGTGGGATCCCTCATTTAAACCAACCCTTATGTGTGTAAGACATATTAAGTTAGCTTATAAGAAAGGTTAGAGAGAGAATGGGCTCTAAAATCTTAAAATTTTTACATCCCAAGTAAATTGTGGTTTTACACTATAAATTATAGTTTTTTATCATCAACTTTGTAGATCCCAACTATAATTTTGAATGACCACATGGACTTGACCATTAGACATTAACCTCTTTTACAGTTTTTGTGCATCTTCAAAATTGCTTCTCAATAGTTAAGATTTTGAGTCTCATATTTTGCTTTGCCTAGTAGAGTCATGATTTTGACTTAAGTATTACAGTAAGTTCAACATTAAACATTTTGATCTCTTATTGATTTTTACACTCTTGCACTAATCTTGTTATCTTTGGGGATATAAATAAAAAACTTGTCACCTTCAAATGAGTAATTTTTTTATATTATGAAAAATCACTTATCCATAATTGTGATATTAAATTCCATCTATAGTTTTGCATCTACAAATTGTAGTTTTGATTTAGACATAAGGACACTAACTAAAACCTATGTTTTTGATCTATAAATTTTTTTTTGATTTTGTCTACTTGTGATCTGATAATAAGAAAGGAGAAATTATGCTTAAATAAAGTCATTACCACTAAAGATAATAATTTTTTACTATATTATGCAACATCACTTATACATAGTAGATATTTTGAATCCTACTTGTGGTTTTTAAAGTTGCAGAAGTGATTTTGACACTGGTTAGATAATAATTGTTATCATTTTGGTTTTGGATATTTAGTTATAGATATTCATATTTCTAGTTTTATTCAGTATTATAAGCAATCTCAATATATCTTTGCATCTTTTATATATACTATAAATTTTAATTTGCATAAAATTGATTCTTGATGGAAGTGATCTTGGTTCATATAAGCATTTTTGAAGATATATAGGTGATTTTGACCATATGAGAGGATCCTTGTACAAGTTAATAAAAATGAACAAAATAGCAAAATAATAAAATGAGAAGAAGGACCAAATGGATTATATTGATCGTAGACCACTCGAGGGGGAAACCTCCTTTGAGCAAGCTCAATACAAATGATTCATGGATGCCTTTATTGGCCTCAACACTTATATATGAATTATAATCTAATAAACTACTACTTCCCATGAAATGTGGGATAAAACAAAATTCTCATGGGATGACTTATAAAGGATATGCATCCATAACAACCACTAAACTAACAAAGTAAAGAGATGAGATATCACGAGTTTATAATATCCGCTCCCTCTTAGAAAAAGGTTTGTCCTCAAAGCTTCAGATGTGGGAATTTGTGTTAAATCTAAAATAATGGTTCCCATGTTGCATCCTCTAATTACATTTCATTCCACTAAATTAAAACCTTGATGATGAAATGAGAGTGAAGTTGGTATGTGCACCTATCCAGGATTACCTCCAACTCAAGAAGAATAGATATTTCATTATCAAGTATAGGTAAAATAGTCTACACTTTGATCTTTATGATAATAACTCTCTTCAAATAAGAGACATGAAATACTGGGTGAACTTGGGAAGAAGGTCAAAGCTCCAAATTATAATCAATTGACCCAATCTTTTGAAGAACCTTATAGGGCCCATAGAACTTAGGAGCTAGCTTATGATTCCTTTTGAGTTTTAGGGAGGATGGCTTGTAGGGATATAGGAAAATAAAAACAATATAACCTACTTGAAAAGTACACTTTGAATGGTGCTAATCTACCTATTGTTTCATTCAATTTTGTGCCATATGAATATTTTCCCATGGGGTACTGAGGATCTGATCATAGGTTCAAAGAATCATGTCAACTGTTTGAACTGATGAACTATTGGGTGTGTATAGAAGGAACACTAGTGGTACTTAACCATAAAATACTTCATATGAAGTCATTTTTGTTGAAGTGTGGTATGAGGTATTATACCACCATTTAGCAAGAGAAAGCCACTTTGCCCACTAATGTTGTTGTTTTGAAGTGAAGCAATGAAATAAAGTTTTTGAGCATTTGTTGATAATTTCAATCTAGCCATTCATTTATGGATGATACTTAGAACTCATCTTTGGTTGGGTTCCAGTACATTGAAATAGTTCTATCCAAAAATTGCTAGTGAAGGTTGCATCACGATTAGAGATAATGGATGAATGAATGCTATGAAGACGAAAAATTTGATCCAATAAAATTTGTGTGACTATGGAGGTAGTATAGGGATAGATAAGGGCACAAAAATGACTATATTTGGAGAGGTGATCAAATACAACTAAGATCACCATTTTCCCTCTCTATTTAGGGAGCCCCTAAATGAAATCCATATAAATATCTATCCAAATCTTGGTAGAGATGGGAAAGGGTTTGGGCAAGCTAGGGATGAGTATTGTTTCACCCTTTTTGCATTGATAGGTATCACATTCAGCCACCATTTGTTGAATTGACATTTGCATTCTCTTTCAAATGAAGTTGTGTCATGTATTCTCATAAATTTTGACAAACCCTGAGTGCCCTACGGATGGAGAAGCATGGGGTTCATAAAATACAACCTGCTAAAGATTTTTTCTCTGGGGAAGCACTAGACAACCCTTATATTGTAGAGAAGTACCATCCCAAGAGTAATGTGATAGAACTAAGGGGTTAGTGGCCAAATTTTGAATAAGTTAAAATAATGAGGATTCATTGACATACCCCTATTGTATAGTTTCCAACCAATAATGGGAATGAAAATAACTAAAAGGGAATATTGATCAACAAATAAGCAAGATAGAGCATCAGCGACAATATTTTATTTACCCTTCTTTTAATTTATCTCATAGTCATAACCTATGAGTTTGTTAATCTATTTCTATTGTGATGGGGCAGAGATTCACTATTCTAGGAAATATTTTATGCTCTAGTGATCAGTTTTGATGTAAAAATGATTGGCCACCACTTCTATACTACATGAATTATTGGGAAGGGATTTGATGGTGAATGAAATGGGGCATCCTTATTGGAGGAGAACAATGCCAAGTCCATTACCACAAACATCACTCTTGATAGTGAAGGTCTTGGCAAAATCTATCATAGCTAGAATAGGTGTAGCACACATAGCTTGTTTCAATTCTTCAAATGCACACTCAGCAGCTTGTGTCCAAGTAAAAGCATCCTTTTTCAATATAACTATTAGTAGAGTTACAATATTCCTGTAATCCTTGATAAACTTGAGATAGTATCCAATCAGCCCCAAAAAACCATGGAGGCTCTTGAATGTCTAAGTATGTGGCCAATTTGTCATGGCAACTATTTTTGTAAGATCCACTTGAACCCCTTGGGATGAAACAATATGCCTGAGATACTCCACTTCATCCTGGCCAAAATTACATTTGAACTATTTTTCACAAAGATGATGGTTAGAGAGAAGTTATAGTGTGATCTCCAAATATTGGATATGCTTAGACCATGTTTACTATAGACGAGGATATCATCGAATAAGACCTGAATGAATTTCTATAGGTAGGGCCATAAAATTTTATTCATTAATTGCTAAAATGTTAAAGGAGCATTAGTGATGCCAAAGGGCATGAACAAGAACTCATAGTGGCCATCATGTGTGCAAAAATATATCTTATGGATATCATCCTCATGAAGCTAGATTTGGTGATATCAAGAGTGGAGAACTAACTTGGAAAAAAATTGAATGTTATGAATCTCATCAATAATAGGGATCAAGAACTTATCCTTGATTATGATGTGATTAAATTCATGAAAATTAATTCAGAGGTGCCATGACCCATTTTTTTATAGATAATGAGAATTGGTGAAGAATATGGGATGGAAATAGGGTGAATAATGCCTTGCTTTAGTAAGTCTTGAATGAGCATCTCAATCTTGGCCTTTTGATAAAATGGGTAATGATAAGAATTGATGTTTGGAGAAATGCTTCATGGAAGTATTTGAATATGATGGTCCTATGGTTGTGAAGGTGGTAATCCCACTGGTTCAGTAAAGACATGTGCAAACCTCTGTAGAATGGTTTGTAGGTCAAAAGGAGTAGTGGAGATTGTTGATGGTTGTATTCGAATGGAATGGAGCTAGGTAATGATGTCATGTGAATTCTTCTTAAGAATATTTTCCATGCGATGTGAACTTATGATGTTGAGAGATCCTGGTTGTAAGCCTTTTACTATGTGTTTTTTCCCATTATCTGAAAACTACATCCAAAGTTCAAAAAAATCCCATAAGATGGGTCCAAGTGTGCATAGTCATTGGGCTCCCAAAACAACATCACATCTACCTAAGGGCAAGGCAAACATGTTGGAGTGAAATTTATAATCTCCAATAGAGATACACACATTGTGACACTTCCCTTTTCAAGGTAATGTGCCCCCATTAGCAATCATGACTTCAAAGTTAGAGCAAGGGTGGATAAAATAGTCAACCTATTTAGAGATCTAAGGGTCAATGAAGTTATTAGTACTACCTAAATCAATAAGTATCATGAGAGGGAGATTTTTGAAGTAACCCTTGACCTGTATGGTTTGTGGGTTAGTGACTCCTTCTAAGGCATAGAGAGAAATCTATGGTTGGTCTTTCAGAGAAGTAAGTTCCACAATTAGCTAAGCTTCTTCTAGATCATATGTTGGATGTTGAACATCTTCCTAATATTTAGTTTTGGGTGGAGATTTCACATCCAATAGGTAGATATTTTTCTCAACACATCGATGTCCCCAAGTGAATTTATCATCACAGTTATAAC